>QODF01000278.1:1231984-1371401 GCA_024372805.1 Oostethus manadensis
TTCTCAATCCCACTGACATGCCTTCCATAGAGGAAGCAGAGTCTGAGGATACGTACGTGGACAGTTCTATCACCGTGGCTGAGGTAATTGGGGTAGTCAAATCACTCCCCAGTGGCAAGGCTCCGGGGGTAGACGAGTTCCGCTCAGAATTTCTCAAGGCTCTGGATGTTGGAGGACTGTGTTGGTTGACACGCCTCTACAACATTGCATGGAAGTCAGGAACAGTACCTCTGGACTGGCAGACCGGGGTGGTGGTCCCCATTTTTAAAAAGGGTGACCGGAGGGTGTGTTCCAACTATAGGGGGATCACACTCCTCAGCCTTCCTGGGAAAGTCTACTCCAGGGTGCTGGAGAGAAGGGTACGACCGTTAGTCGAACCTCGGTTAGAGGAGCTGCAATGTGGTTTTCGTCCCGGTCGCGGAACACTGGACCAGCTCTACACCCTTGCAAGGGTACTCGAGGGTATGTGGGAGTTTGCCCAACCAGTCTACATGTGCTTTGTAGACCTGGAAAAGGCATTCGACCGTGTCCCTCGTGGTGTCCTGTGGGGGGTGCTCCGGGAGTACGGGATTGATGGTCCGCTTCTACGTGCCATTCGGTCCTTGTACAATCGAAGCAGGAGCCTGGTTCGCATTGCCAGCAGTAAGTCGAGCTTGTTTCCGGTGAACGTTGGCCTCCGCCAAGGCTGCCCTTTGTCACCGATTCTGTTCATAATCTTCATGGACAGAATTTCTAGGCGCAGTCAAGGTGTTGAGGGAGTCCAGCTTGGTGACCTTAGGATCTCGTCTCTGCTATTTGCAGACGATGTGGTCCTTATGGCCTCATCAGGCTGTGACCTTCAGCGTTTACTGGAGCGGTTTGCAGCTGAGTGTGAAGCTTCTGGGATGAGACTCAGCACCTCCAAATCCGAGGCCATGGTTCTCAGTCGGAAACGGGTGGACTGTACCCTCCGGGTTGGGAGTGAGGTCTTGCCTCAGGTGGAGGAGTTCAAGTATCTCGGGTTCTTGTTCACGAGTGAGGGAAGGTTGGAGCGTGAGATCGACAGACGGATCGGTGCAGCATCTGCAGTAATGCGGTCGCTGTACCGGACCGTCGTGGTGAAGAGAGAGCTGAGCCGGAAGGCAAAGCTCTCTGTTTACCGATCGATCTACGTTCCCACCCTCACCTATGGTCATGAGTTATGGGTCATGACCGAAAGAATGAGATCGCGGATACAAGCGGCGGAAATGAGTTTCCTTCGTAGGGTGGCTGGACTCACCCTAAGAGATAGGGTGAGGAGCTCGGCCATCCGGGAGGAGCTCAGAGTAGAGCCGCTGCTCCTTCACATCGAGAGGAGCCAGTTGAGGTGGCTCGGGCATCTAGTCCGGATGCCTCCCGGGCGCCTCCCTGGTGAGGTGTTTCGGGCATGCCCAGTCGGGAGAAGGCCCCCGGGAAGACCTAGGACACGCTGGAGGGACTATGTCTCACAGCTGGCCTGGGATTGTCTTGGTGTCCTCCCGATGGAGCTGGAAGAGGTTGCTGGGGACCGGGAAGTCTGGACTTCCCTACTGAAGCTGCTGCCCCCGCGACCCGGACCTGGATAAGCGGTGGAAAATGGAGGGATGGAGGAGTTCATCAATTAAAATTACCTGCTAGAGAAACCGGTTGAAGAGAACCTGCAGTGTCTCAGCCCCTCCATGGCACTAGTTTGAGACCCCTGGTTTAGAGGTAGTAGCACATGTATGTAGCTATTTGAATTGTCACAATTTTCTTCGAATCCCACGTGGCCTAGTGGTTACACACAGTCAGGATATCTGGAAGATCAGGGTTCATATCTCCGTTTCGGCATCTCTGTGTAGAGTGTGCATGTTCTCCCCGTGCATGTTTTTTCCCAATTCCAAAAATATGCATTTTAGGTTAATTGTAGACTATAAATTGCTCATAGGTATACCTGAGTGTGAATGGTTCTTTATATGTGCCCTGCAATTAGCTGGTGACCAGTCCAGGGTCTACCCCGCCTCATGCCCGATGGTAGCTACGATAGGCTAATGCATGTAAGATTTTTTTTATGGATGTAATATCATAAAATTTAAAACAATAGACACATTTTTGAGAGTTTCTGGTTTTGTTCACTTGCTAATAGGATGCTAACAAGGAAAGACATTTTCTGATTTAAAGAAACATTAAAAATACATACGGACTCATGCAGTGTGTTAATAACAGACACTAACCGCAGAATGCGTGCAAACTGCGGCAAAATTGTGGCATACATTTTTTACTTTAACCAAAAAACATGGTAACTGGTGGTGGACGCTAACTGAGATTTCGCTGTAACAATAACGTAGCAACCCCATAGTTATATTCTCAATATATCAATATCAATCTCAATATCCATACACTTGCACCGTTTTCTATAGTTGCTTTTCTGAATTCTAGTCTTCTATCCAAATGTCTTAACATTTGGTCAGTTTCCAAAATGTGCTACCTTATTGATGATTTGTTTAGATTTTAGTGATTGCACTGTATTTAAAGGTATTATTCTATGCAGCAGTCTAGCGTGTAATATTATCTAGGATATTCATCTAGCTATGTTATGACTGCTGGTAAATGTAAGTGCTAAGTGTAGTTACCAAAAAAGCAGGAAAGGATATATGATTCACTTATTTATCCAACATTATCTCAGCTGTATGTGTATGTAGCAAAGGGACTTGAATGATGAAGACGTGGCACTGTCTGTCAAAAGAGCGAAATGATGCACCCTCTTTCTCCTATTTTGAGTCAAGGAGACATGGCAGCGATCCAGAGGGGGGTCCTGTTGAGACAGGCAAAGAAGTGAACAAGCCCAGGATATGGTAGCACTTCTGGGTGTGCTGCTGTCCACGCAATTTCATCACAGGCTCTGACAAGCGCTTTGGGGACGGGCTTCTTTTTCCTTCTCTGTCTGTGTGCTCTTCTTTCCTTCCCAATGTCATTGCTTCTGGTGTTGATTCATCAAATCGCTCTCTCCGACCCCGGCACATACACTGTGTAAAAAAGGAAAAACGGCGGTGCTGTTACCCGACCCCCCCACCTACCAGCCCTGTCAGTTACTATTTGATCTGGAGAGGCTCTGACAGTGTCTCATCAGCTATGACAATGACACTGTTTGACTAGTTTTTTAGATGCACACCTTGTATTCCTGACTGACTCTTTTCCCAAAAGAAATAATGGAAAAAATCTGTTCTAATGTCAAACTGTCTAATATAACTATATACTAATATAACCAAGGAAGTACAGAGCGTGTATTAACAATACAGGGTATGTTTTAAATCAAAATTTAAAATGCTTACCTATCATGGAAGTGTAAAAATAGTTGTATTAACCGTACAGGTTGTATTTTAAGTCAAGCCTAGCTCACAAGCGGTCGTATGGGTTTCTACGGCCGATCTACATGCAAACAAAAAAAATGCAAAAAATGTGTTAACTTGCTTAGCTGTCATGTAAGTGTTAAATAAGTGTATTAACTACAGGTTGTGGTAACATTTTAACACCTTTTTTAAGTAAAGTACCCTTATTGTTTCAAGTGTAACAATAAGGTTATCACTTGTACACCCAGTGTTTTAAGCAACGTTTTAACATGCTTACCTGTCACACATGTGCAAAAAGTCGTTTATTAGCTGTACTTTAACATGCTTTACACATTGTCATACAAGCGGGAGAAAAAGTAAGTAAATAAACCACTACTAATAGGGCCATCATTTAAACATTCTAAACAGTTCCTATTTACAGACCAGATTTAGCTATTTTTGACTGCTCACCAGCAGTCTTTTTCAGAGGGGTCATGTGACCACCGGCAGGGGCAGGAAGGCGGCACCAACATCTGTTGTCAGCTGACAAGACCGTCACATGGACATCACATGACCACTCTGAAGAAGACTGTTAGTGAGCAGTCAAAACTGTCAGGTATGAAAAACAAGCTAACTCTGCTCTGTAAATCAAACTGTTTAGAATAAAGGAATAAATAAGCCACTGATAGTAAAATGTAACAACAAATAACAATAATGGCAAAGCCTTACTGCAATTATTATTATTTATACAAAGATGACTCGTGGTAATTGTAATAAGAAGTTAACCACTGTTACTACCTAAATATCAAAACCCATCCAGAGTCCTTGCAAGTCCTACCTAAGTTTGTAATTTTGTGTTTTTTTGACAGCGCCTTTTTTTTGTTTAAAGGTCACAAAAGCCAAAGACAAAGCAAAATGGTCAGCCATAATTAATTCTTTTGAAATAGGTGACATCCATTTATGTAAAGATGTTTTATCGGGGTCTATGTAAGTGTAGGCAAACAAGGCAAACTGTATCTACAGTACAACATTTTTTAAAATAAAACACTGACTGTATATATCTGGCCTTTACGTACAGGTGACAGTGGTAAAGTGACGACTGTGGTGGCCACGCCTGGCCAAGGTCCTGACCGCCCACAGGAAGTGTCCTACACGGACATTAAAGTAATAGGAAATGGCTCCTTTGGAGTGGTCTACCAGGCTCGCCTCATCGACAGCCAGGAGATGGTGGCCATCAAGAAAGTTCTCCAAGACAAAAGGTTTAAAGTGAGTTAAGTAATTATACCCCAACTGACTTTGTTGTACAATATACAGTATGTCATATATGTGTGTTTGTGTGTGCGTGTGTGTGTATATACTGCTCAAAAAAATTAGAGGAACACTTTGAAAACACATCAGATCTAAACATGGGGAAAATTATCTTGAATATCTTTCCTGATAAAAAGTAGGTGATGTATTAGGAAAAAATGATGCCACATACTTTGATAGAAATGAAAATGATCACCTTATAAAGGGGGGAAATCAAAGGCACCTCAAAAATGAAAGTGAAAAAATGATGCAGAAGACTGGTCCATTTTGCCAAAATGTCATTGTAGCAACTCAAAACGATTCTCAGTAGTTTGTGTGGCCCCCACGTGCTTGTACGCATGCCTGACAACATCGGGCCATGCTCCTAATAAGACCACAGATGGTGTCCTGTGGATCTCCTCCCAGATCTGGACCAGGGCATCGCTGAGCTCCTGGATAGTCTGGGGAGCAACCTGGTGGCGCCGGATGGACCTAAACATAATGTCCCAGAGGTGGTCTATTGGGTTTGTCAGGTGAACGTGGGGGCCAGTCAATGGTATCAAATCCTTCATCATCCAGAAACTTCCTGCATACTCTAGCCACATGAGGTCGGGCATTGCCGTGGACCAGGAGGAACCCAGGTCCCACTGCACCAGCGTAGGTTCTGACAATGGGTCCAAGGATTTCATCCCCATACCTAATAGTGCTCAGGGTGCCATTATCTAATCTGTAGAGGTCTGTGTGTCCTTCTAGGGTTATGCCTCCCCAGACCATCACTGACCCACCACCAAACTGGTCATGCTGAATGATGTTGCAGACAGCATAACGTTCTCCACGACATGTCCAGACCCTTTCACGTCTGTCGCATGTGCTCAGGTAGAATCTGCTCTCATCAGTGAAGAGCACAGGGCGCCAGTGGCATAGTTGCCAATTTTCTCGTGGTCTATGGCAAATGCCAGTCGAGCTCTATGGTGCTGGGCAGTGAGCACAGGGCCCACTACAGGACGTCGGGCCCTCAGGCCACCCTCATGGAGCCTGTTTCTGATTGTTTGATTAGAAACATTCACACCAGTGGCCTGCTGGGGGTCATTTTGTAGGGCTCTGGCAGTGCTCATCCTGTTCCTCCTTGCACAAAGGAGCAGATACCGATCCTGCTGAGGGTTTAATGACCTTCTAAGGCCCTGTCCAGCTCTCCTGGAGTAACTACCTGTCTCCTGGAATCTCCTCCATGCTCTTGAGACTGTGCTGGGAGACACAGCAACCCTTCTTGCAACAGTACGTATTGAGTTGCCATCCTGGAGGAGTTGGAAAACTTGTGCAACCTCTGTAGCGTCCAGGTACCGCACCATGCTATCAACAGAGATGTTGATCCATGCCAAATGAAAAACTACAGCAGTAGAAAGTCTGTCAGTACAAAATCAGCCAAAAGGGGTGAGGAGTCAGTGGCCTCAACCTGGAAAACCATTCATGTTTTGGGGTCTGTCTCATTGTTGCCCCTCTGATGCACCTGTAGTTCATTAACAACAAAGCAGCTGAAACTGATTAACAACGCCCTCTGCTACTTAACTGACCAGATCAATATCCCAGAGGTTTGACTGATAGGTTACTATACTCTGATTAAAAATTGTTACTCTAATTATTTGTTAATTTATCAATTTATGAAATAAAGAATTCACACTCAGCCTTCTCACAGTTTTGCTGTTTTCTTTGTAGAATAGAGAGCTGCAAATTATGCGCAAGTTGGACCACTGCAACATTGTGAGGCTACGTTACTTCTTCTACTCCAGTGGTGAGAAGGTATGTATGTGCCATCGTGTCCTTCATTATTATTATCATTATTAATATTTATTTTTTCCTGTATTGTGTCAGATTTTATCAACCAATTGCTGGGTGAAAAAACATTGGTATAAACAGCTGTGGCTGTAGGCAAATGCCTCTTGTTTTTTTTAATGAACTCAGCATTTGAAGTGTCATGAGTTGTCAACAGCTTTATCTACCTCAGCATGTGCTTTAAAACTACTCAGCTGTTGAAATCCATGCGAGTTACACTTTTCGGACTGTTGTTTTCAATTTACTCATTAGCTTTAGTAACGTTGGCGGACCAGTTGGCGCTTCACTGCTATTACAACATTGGTTCTGTTGATGCTGTGTTGTGCACTATACTGTAAAATATGTACTGTATATTACCATGTGGTCAAAAAGCGTTACGCTTCACTTTCCACATTTCATGCACTCCAAATAATCATTAAAGATTAACAAATGTTATATATAATGAGTTTTCACATTGGGGATATAACAGCCTGTCTCCTGCTTCCACTTAACACCCCATGCCATTTGCGGTTTAGATAAATAAAAGCCCCAGCTCTAATATGAGCATTTGCGGTAACTTTACAAGGTGTACATGCATAGTTAAAGTTAGACATATTAGTATTTAATACAATTCTGTCTTTGTAGGTTGCGTAAGACGTTCTGTTTGTGTGTTCCTGTGCAGAAAGATGAAGTCTATCTGAATCTGGTGCTGGACTTTGTCCCTGAGACTGTATACAGGGTAGCCCGGCACTTCAACAAAGCCAAGACCACCATCCCCATCATTTATGTAAAGGTAACACCACATTAAACACGTTTTCATGCACCCCTGCTAGTGTTTCATCGTGAATGAGTATTTCATTTAGTCTGCTAAGTGTAATGAAACAGGCTACAATTTTTTTACAGTGTCTTTAGCCTTAGGTAATGAACAGTGGCTGATTTTAAGGATTATAGAAGCAGGAAAAAAAGCCACTTAGCGCCCTGTCTTAAAGCTGGTTGGTTTCTAAAGAGCATTTATTGTGTGTGTGTGGAGCAGCAGAGAGAACATTCCAAGTGTTTCATGGCCCACTTCACTCCTTCAGCCCGAGGTTCCCTCGAGGCTTTGAGACAAACACACACAACTTACTCACTCTACTTTGCCGCCTCGTCGTCTTTTCTACCTCCAGGGTCACATTTCCATTACAGCATGTCTGTGGTCTTCTAGAGCTCTCCTTGTCCATTTGTTTTTCTTTTAGCGTATAATAATGTTGTGATTTGTGCATGGCCCACAATCTCTGCATCAGGCTAGTAATGGTGATAAAACATACGCCTGCACATGCATTTTAGAAAAAGGGAGTGATCACTGTCAGTCAACTTTTGGAAAGTGTGAGTCACAGTTGAATGACAATTCACCACCACCACCCACAGCTTCAGTTGACTCAAGCTGAAGTTCCAAGGTCACGCACAAATCAAAAGCCACACATAATTGTCGTCTTGTATCCCTCATTAGGTGTACATGTACCAGCTGTTCAGGAGCCTAGCGTATATCCATTCCCAAGGTGTATGTCATAGAGACATCAAGCCCCAAAACCTTTTGGTGGACCCAGAGACGGCTATTCTCAAACTCTGTGACTTTGGCAGGTTAGTACTGCAAAAATACACACCGTCATTTTTTCCACTGCTGTGCGGTACATCTCCCTTTTGTGTACACTAGAAACAACACTAACCTTACAAATGCTATTTCTAACACTTTGTTTGTATAAATACAAAGCGTGGCAGCAGCTTGGCCAATAAGTTACTACTAGTTGGCCCTGTAAATGGCCAGCTAAAGAAATCAAACAGCATATAATATTAATGCTGTGCATATTACAATACAATACTGGGGATTTAAAGTATTAGGGTTGCATGACAAATACCCGACTTATATTGAAGATTATGACATCCTATGATAAATCCGGTAACATTCAAAATAGCTGAGATAACTGATACATTTTTACAAAAAGGCTCCAATGAGGCGAGATTACTCATACTGGGATTTAAGAGGGTTCGTAGGTTGAGCAAATCAAGCACTCCCTTTCTTCAATGCGCTGGAAGTTGGAAGGGCATATCCACAGGTAAAGTTTTTTAAATCCAACTTTGTCATTCTTACTTCCAGGTATGCACAAACTACAGTTACATATAAAATTACAAAATAATAAATAGTTATCAATATAGGTTGAAAAGCGGCAAGTTATCATCTTGGAAAAAATATAGTTCATCCCTAAAATTATTTATAAATAAAATTTAAGGTACTGATGGCATATATTTTGAATATTTTCTGTTGTTATTCTCAGTAATGTCAGAATACAGAAATATGTAGAAAAACATAATTAATACCATAAAATAATACAGCTGGGTCATTTATTTACCTGAAATGCAAAAATGACTGAGCATGTATTTGAGGTAGGCGATAATTTGAGGTTATTTCCCAAATTTGAAAATCAATTAATAACAACCTGAATTTAAATAATTTGAAGTGCGTAAGAAAGTGGATGGGAAATTGTATGATTCTTTGACCGCATGCTTGTTTTTATAAAGGAGTATATTGCCTAACACAGGAAGAGAACCTCAGTAGTAAGGAGTACGCGGCAACTGCTTTGCCAGCGTAATACCGCAGATGAATTTATTGTAAAAAAATAAAAAAATAAAATAGGGCAAGTGTAACTCGCCTGAGTTTCACACAAACAGCTGAGTACCGCAAGCAACATATTAAAGCACATTTTAAAGATGGAGGTTGACCACTCACAATGTTCCAAATTTAGCTACTGCCATCATGTGGAGTTCATACAAAACTCTCTTATGAGGTTGCCTACAGCCCTAGTTTTAAATGCAAGGTTAGCTGATACCGTCGGACCACGCACCCACCAACTATAGGGCACCTGGTGGTTAAATTGAGGCCTCATACATAAATGTTCGGGGGTGGGCACTTGATACATACGTTGCATCTCAGGCAACATTAGCTTTGTGTTTTCGGTGATAAAGCAAGTTAGTGGACCATTCCATTTTCTTCCGCTTATTCGGGTCGCGGGGGCAGCAGTCTCAGTAGAGAAGTCCAGACTTCCCGGTCTCTGGTGACCTCTTCCAGCTCCACCGGGAGGACACCAAGGCGTTCCCAGGCCAGCTGTGAGACATAGTCCCTCCAGTTTCTCCTAGGTCTTCCTCGGGGCCTTCTCCCGGCTGGGCATGCCCAAAACACCTCACCAGGGAGGCGCCCGGGAGGCATCCGGACTAGATGCCCGAGCCACCTCAACTGGCTCCTGTCGATGTGAAGGAGCAGCGGCTCTACTATGTGCTCCTCCCGGATGGCCGAGCTCCTCACCCTATCTCTTAGGGTGAGTCCAGCCACCCTACAGAGGAAACCCATTTCTGCCGCTTGTATCCGCGAGCTTGTGCTTTCGGTCATGACCCATAACTCATGACCATAGGTGAGGGTGGGAACGTAGATCGATCGGTAAACAGAGAGCTTTGCCTTCCAGCTCAGCGCTCTCTTCACCACGACAGTCCGTTACAGCGACCGCATTACTGCGGTCGCTGTACCGTTCCGTCTATCGACCTTACGCTCCTCACGTCCCTCACTTGTGAACAAGACCCTGAGATACTAGAACTCCTCCACCTGAGGCAAGATCTCACCCCCAACCCGGAGGGTACAGTCCACCCGTTGCGGACTGAGAACCATGGCCTCGGATTTGGTGGTGCTGAGTCTCATCCAAGAAGCTTTACACTCAGCTGCAAACTGTTCCAGTAAACGCTGAAGGTCACAGCGTGACGAGGCCAAAAAGACCACATTGTCTGCAAATAGCAGAGACGAGATCCTAAGGTCACCAAGCTGGACTCCCTCAACGCCTTGACTGCGCCTAGAAATTCTGTCCATGAAGATTATGAACAGAATCGGTGACAAAGGGCAGCCTTGGCGGAGGCCAACGTTCACCGGAAACAAGCTCGACTTAGTGCTGGCAATGCGAACCAGGCTCCTGCTTCGATTGTACAAGGACCGAATGGCACGTAGTAGCGGGCCAACAATCCCGTACTCCCGGAGCACCCCCCACAGGACACCACGAGGGACACGGTCAAATGTTCTGCGAGCGGGATGGTCTGGAACACTGTTTTTTTCTGGAGAGCACCCCAGCTGGTGCACTGTCCAAATCTTTTAATATGAGTTGTCTTCCTGTTTTCCCCCAGTGCGAAGCAGTTGATTCGGGGGGAGCCCAATGTGTCCTATATCTGCTCGCGGTACTACCGCGCACCAGAGCTCATCTTCGGTGCCACAGACTACACGTCCAACATTGACATCTGGTCGGCCGGCTGCGTGCTGGCAGAGTTGCTGCTGGGGCAGCCCATCTTCCCCGGGGACAGCGGAGTGGACCAGCTAGTAGAGATCATCAAGGTGGATTCACATTGTCACCTATCTTTTAATGATAACTTTTATTCATACCTGTAGCCATTGTTTTGTACCTCTCCTATGTCAGGTTCTCGGAACACCGACAAGAGAGCAGATCCGAGAGATGAACCCCAACTACACAGAGTTCAAGTTCCCACAGATTAAAGCTCACCCTTGGACAAAGGTAATTAGTGCTGAATGACTGGTAGAAGTGAGATCGATATCGCCTTTCAAGCCATTTTATTTCACTAAAGAAACTACAATGGCACTCAGTGGAGCAGCAGACCTCCACTTTTAAGGCTGAACAAGCAACATTTGGACCAGCACCAAAGTGTACACCCAATTTCTGCACACATTACAATGTGTCATCTTTGAGATTGAAGCTGACAACTGTCAAAAAACGTTCCATGTTCCTGTCTCTAACCAGGTGTTTAAACCCCGTACGCCACCAGAGGCAATCGCCCTCTGCTCTCGCTTACTGGAATACACGCCGGTTACCCGTCTGTCTCCGCTGGAGGCCTGCGCACACGCCTTCTTTGACGAGCTGCGCCAGCCCAACACCCGCCTACCCAGCGGGCGGGAACTGCCGCTTCTCTTCAACTTCAGTCCCGTTGGTCAGTTTCCTCAGCCAGCTTGCCATTATGTTTCAGAACAATAATGCAACAAAATAATTCAACTAAATGACCTTGACATCCTCAGAGCTGTCTATCCAGCCTCAGTTGAACTCAACACTCATTCCTCCTCACGCCCGTTCACAGACGACGCCTGCCACACATGGTATGCACAACAGCACACATAAATATACACTTTAAAATTTGTACACGTTACTTAAATTTTAAAATGGCACTTAATTGACATTTAAAGAAAATAAAAACAGATACAAATAAGATTTAAAAAAAATAGATTTCAGATGAAGTAATAAAAGGGCACACATGCATTCAAAGTAGTCACAAAACATGTTGACTTTGTTAAAAAAAAAAAATTTGGTAAATATATTGTTTTTACTTTGCTAAAACTAACTTTATATAATATACCTAAAAAATTTTACCCACTTCTGAATATGGCAACCTGAACATGAACTTATTCCAGCTCCCGTCTATTATGAAACATAATTGTCCCCTCTAAAGCATGTTACAATTATGGTTTTTTTAATGTATGTGTAATTAAATGTTTTATATTGTTACTGATTTTTTTGCCTTTTTTTATGATGTTGAAAGGACTTCATTGGTTGATATTGACAGTGCTTGACACACACAGTACTAATAATAGTAATACTACATCTCTCACGTTATTGTGTTTTTTCAAAAATTAACCATTGAATAAATAGAAAATGTACATCTTACCAAAAGTTGCATATTTTTGGCCTAAATTAAGCATTGTAAGCATAAACATGTTCTAAATGAACTAAAATACAAATACAGTTTATTACAAAGATGTTTATGAACTGCAGTTTACACTGGCCACTAGATGTCACTAGTAATACGCACCAGATTTGATTGCCAAAGAGATGCTTTTATTATTTTATAATTATTTATCTCTCAACAGTGACAGTAATAATCATCACCAATGTAACACTGTTGTGGCCGTACTACAGCTGAAACGCGGTGTCAATTGCTTCCCACACATATGGAAGACATGTATTGAAACCTGCACAAGTCTTATGTCTTAATTGTCTTACATTCTCTGATTATATTGACTATATTAGGTAATATGAGTAAAAGATGAGTATAGGGGTGTTATTTCATGTCTAGGGGGCTGAAATGATGGTAAAAACTGTATTTCGGAAGTCAAACAGGTTTATTACAAAAATATGCCCTTTATTAATATTGAATCCTACTGTGTGTAAATTCACTTATCACGGTCGAACCAATATATAATGAAATGTTTTTGTTTTCAAGACACATGTTTCGCGTGCAGTGACGTGTAGTCCTTTTTATCTCCCTGCAGATGGCAGCGCGTCGGACAGTACCGCCCAGCCCAGCTCAGGGCCTGGATCCATCAGCAACAGTACCTGAGCAGCCAACACCACAAACATACCCCCCCCCCCCCNACTACTACCACCACCAACCACCCTGCCATCATTTCCTTTTTGTCTTCCTGTCCATCCTTTCTCTGCCGTTCTTGAACCTCTCACTTCGTCCACCTGGCTCCGAATTAGAAAGACTATAGACACACACCTCCATACTCATGCATTGATATCCCCCACCCTCTCTGAATGGTGATGTCTGTGAGCCTTTAGAGGAGTGTGTGCTTAGGCTTTATGTATTAACTGACTTTATAAGTCCTCTTAGGATTAAAAAAAAAAAAAAAAAGACCCCGCTGGTTTTATGGAATGTTCTGGGAGATTCAAATTTTTATCCAATTGATTTATTATGTTCATTTTATTTACCAGTTTTTTTATGTGCAACCACGGGTGGTCCAGATTGGTGTTGACAATCATCCAAAATCGTCCAAAAAATGTACTAGATGTTTCTGATGGGGCAATCAATACCTGTCTGTCCACCAGGGGACGTCTGTTTTCACTTTGTACCCTAAAGCTCCATGCAAAGTCATCACCAAGTTAAGTTTTTTGTTTTATTTCGTTTTGGTTTTTTTAAACAATCCTTGTTTGTTACCAGACAGACCATTGGCTGATGTGTCTTGTGTCATTTTAGGTAAGATTTTAAAGCTTTTATTACGAAAAAGGAGCACACTGCAGGGAGCACACTGCAGCCCTTGCCTTTACGCTTTCTCTTTTCCTCACTTTTTTTAAGGGCTTCTTCGGTATAAGCTCATGTGTTCATCGTGTAAGCTGAAGTGTTCCACCGTAACTGGTTGCACATCCTCGAGGAGGAGAAGGAGGCTGGTCTTGAAGGGTGTTTATTTTCTGGAGGGAGCTTGCTTTGGGTCCAGTTGTAAACTAAAAGTGTGGCATCAGGTGCAGATAGCTCGTCATATACACTATAGACGACGTGATTGGTTATTTGATGTGTGAGAGAGCGCCCTCTTCCCCAACCAGCCTCATTTCCTGTCGTGCAATGGTTGTCGGACCTTGATCTCCAAGAGTCCACTGTTGCTCTCACCTTCCCTTTCCCCTCCTCCTTATTTTTCACTGCTTATCTGTAAATATCAAGTACCTTTTTATTATTTTTATTATTATTATATTGTCTTTTTTTCCTTTACAGTAGATGGCGCATCAGTCGCAAGCCTGTTTTATCCTCTGTCGCAACAGTCTGTAAATACGTTTTTTTTTTTTTTTTGTGGCCCTTTTTTGTTCCGGAGGGTCAAAAACAAAACAAAAAAAAGGAAACATCTCACTTTTATTCTTTCTTCCTCCATTTCTCTCTTCATGAATATCCCTTCTGTCCCCCCGCCCCCCACCATAGTTGTTGTCTTAACTGTTTTATTTATTGTATGTTTTTTTGTTTTGTTTTTTTCAGGGAGGGGGGTGGAGGAGAGGGGTTTTTCCGCAATTGTGATTAGATATGGGTTTGGGTTTTTTGTATATTATTTCCAAAAAATGATGTAGTGGAGCAGTTGTCACATCCAAGATACTGTACCTTGACTTGTGTGTACATTACGCGCGGGTGCACATGCGAGCCAACTCTTATTAGATGTTTCAATGAACTTCAATGGGAATAGAATGTTACAAGCATCCGGGTTTTTGGATTTTGTGTATGTGTGTGGAGGAAAAAGCTGAAAAAAATGAATCTTCCATTGACCCATCTCCTGTGTCCGACCGTCTCCTGTTTCCACTCCATTGTTGTATGAGTGTAAGTGTTGTGTGTTGTTTTTGAGCACAGCTGCAGGGAGTGTGTGTGTGCGAATGGTGACAAAACCAAGGATATTATTCTTGTCTTTCTCCTATAGTTGAAGTGCTGACAAAATGTGCTATTTTATCGTTTTCATTTGACTTTTTTTGTTCCAATGGCGTCTTGTCACAAACAGAACGGTTGGATAAAGGAGATGACGAGAGCGAGGGATGGGGGGAGAGAGACAGTTTTTTGTTTGTTGGTATAAATAATTAAACTCATTAATAAAGTGATGAAACGCTTTCTGCCTCACATCCGTGATATTAATTACGCCATGACAATAGAAGAAGTGTCATTATTTGTGCATGTTAAATCATTTCCAGCTGTGACCTTTTTAGATGGGAAATAGGAGCATTAGGAATGTGAATGTTTTTTTAAATTGTGCTTTGTGTGCGCTGCAGAAATGCACTGCATCATCTTGATATCATATATAAATATATTTAACCGTACAACTGCTAAATAAAGTTAGAGGAACACTTTTTAATCAGAGTGTAGTAAGCTATCAGCCAAAGTTCTGGGATAATGATCTGGTCAGTTAAGTAGCAGAGGGCGTTGTTAATCAGTTTCATGAGCTTTGTTGTTAATGAAATCAACAACAGGTGCATCAGAAGGGCAACAATGAGACAGACCCCAAAACATGAATGGTTTTCCAGGTTGAGGCCACTGACTCCATCTTTTTTTGGCTGATTTTGTACTGACAGACTTTCTACTGCTGTAGTTTTTCATTTGGCGTGGATCAACATCTCTGTTGATAGCATGGTGCGGTACCTGGACGCTACAGAGGTTGCACAAGTTTTCCAACTCCTCCAGGATGGCACATCAATACATACCGTTGCAAGAAGGTTTGCTGTGTGTCCCAGCACAGTCTCAAGAGCATGAAGGAGGTTCCAGGAAACAGCTAGTTACTCCAAGAGAGCTGGAGAGGGCCTCAAGAAGGTCATTAAACGCTCAGCAGGATCGGTATCTGTTCCTTTGTGCAAGGAGGAACAGGATGAGCACTGCCAGAGCCCTACAAAATGACCTCCAGCAGGCCACTGGTGTGAATGTGTCTGACCAAACAATCAGAAACAGGCTGAGGGTCCTGAGGGCCCGATGTCCTGTAGTAGGCCCTGTGCTCACTGCCCGGCACCGTAGAGCTCGACTGGAATTTGCCATAGACCACGAGAAAATTGGCAACTATGCCACTGGCGCCCTGTGCTCTTCACTGATGAGAGCAGATTCTACCTGAGCACATGCGACAGACGTGAAAGGGTCTGGAGATGCTGTGGAGAACGTTATGCTGCCTGCAACATCATTCAGCATGACCGGTTTGGTGGTGGGTCAGTGATGGTCTGGGGAGGCATAACCCTAGAAGGACACACAGACCTCTACAGGTTAGATAATGGCACTCTGAGTGCTATTAGGTATGGGAATCAAATCCTTTGATCCATTGTCAGAACCTACGCTGGTGCAGTGGGACCTGGGTTCCTCCTGGTCCAGGACAATGCCTGACCTCATGTGGCTAGAGTATGCAGGCAGTTCCTGAAAGATGAAGAAATCTCTGTTAGGCATCCCTGTGTGGAGTTCGCATGTTCTCCCCGTGCGTGCGTGGGTTTTGTCCGGGTACTCGGTTTCCTCCCACATTCCAAAAAATGCATGTTAGGTTAATTGGCGACTCTAAATTGTCCATCGGTGTGAATGTGAGCGTGACTGGTTGTCTGCCCTGCAATTGACTGGCGACTAGTCCAGGGTGTACCCACCTCTCACCCGAAGTCAGCTGGGATAGGCTCCGGTGTACCCGCAGCCCTAATGAGGATAAGCGGCATCGAAAATTGATGGATGGATGTTTGACAGCATTCAGCATTTCTTGGGGGACAATACAAAATACACTTTATACTTTAGAGTAGTCAGTGTACAGCTTGTGTAGAGATATACGTATAATGAGTGAACACAGCCATTACTGTCTTGACTAGCTAGCAACACAAGCAAGCAGCTAGATATTTGTGTCTTGGTGTGGTTCCTTAAAGAGAATCAAGAATTCCAGTATGGACTGTGCCATTGTGAAGCTGAGCATGATCCAGTCTCTTGGGAAGCCATTTTCCATCACAATAAGGTGCCCAAACACACCCCTAAGATGACAAGTGCCTTGCTGATGGAGCTAAAGATGATTAAGGACCAAGTATGTCTCCTCCAGACCTCAATCCATTTGAGATCTTGCCGGGCATCCTCTAGTGGAAAGTAGGTGGAGAAGCACAAGGTTTCCACTTAAGATGTCAGAGGAGTACAAGAAGATTCCAGTAACAACAAACTGGTGAATTCCATGCACAAGAGGATTAAGGCAGTGCTAGATAACAGTGATGTTCACACTAAATAGTCCCATCTTGGACACAATTTGGACATGTTCAAAACAAGGTGTGTGTTGCCAGCCGTTAAAACAAGACGTTTCCCACCCCAGTGTCAACTAGCTAATTCTGAAGTGCAAATCGTTTAGGCGAAGAAAGATAGCGTGCTCAACCATACAGCACCTGAAGTTGCATTAATGGTAATATTTTTCATCATTATTATTGGTTAGCTTCAGGATAGCCTCATTAAAATTAATTCATGGACTTATTTTAAAATTGTTGGTCTTGCTTACAAATGTGCACATTTAATTGTATTGAGTGTAAAAAAAGAAATCTTTTACGGCTCAAATATATGGCCATCATGGCTTTCTTAACCAAAAAGGTTCTGACACTGTAAATACAAATAACAACCACTATAATAAACCCAGTATCAATCAAATCTGAGCAGGATTCTCGTTAAGGCGCAACCTGCTACTGAATTGCGCCAGTGTACCTGTGGGTGTATTTCCAACCTTGATTGATGAGATCTTTTAACCTTTTCATCATATCAAATGTGTGAGAAAGGTTTGAGGTTTCCAGCTTGAGCCCACACAGCACCGTAAATCTTGCACACTAACAGTCTCCAGGCGATCATTTTTCATTCAGACAAGAATCCTGCGTTAAAGAATAGTAGCTTTTAATGAAGTCTCAGGGTGTGCATGTGGGGAATATCCTCCATCGTCTTTATGGAGAATATTAATGGCCATTGGCAGAAATCTCTGCTGTTTGACACTTTTTTTTCTTTTTAGGACAGGCTATACTTTGTCCTTCCAGAGACCTGCTTTTTGTTTTGTTTTTTGGCTCTTATTTGTAAACTTCAATCTAAGTCATGAGGACTGGGGTGTAAAAAAACAACATGGCTGCATTCACGCTTGTGGTTTGGTATCCTGGTCTGGCCATCATTCAGAGGCGACAGGTTATGTAGAAAAGAAGAATTAAATATTGGATGACGCATCATCTAATTGGCATAACCGGCCATGATGCATGTGCATGTCATTTTTATGGATGCTCTAAAAGACAAAAAAAATGAGCAAAAGACATGAACAACTTATGTCACAAGCAAGACAGCAAGTGAATGCTTTTAGATGGTGGGTAAGGGGCTTACAGTGGGACCCGCTGCTCGTTGAGAAGAGCAGTACGTTTTTTCACTCTAAAAATCTTCAATAAGGACATTTTTGAAAAGAAGATTTGGAAAATGATTCAAAAAATGAAAACGATAGATTTGCCACTAGTTGCTTTTTATGGGGTTAGGGCGGCACAGCATACTTATAGGCCTGTGAAAATTCTCATTCATCCAGGTCATGTCATTGTATTCTCAGGGCATTTAATCAATCGCAACTGGATTGTTCAGGTTGTCATCAAGATTCTATAACTACCTGGACAATTCAGTCCAGAAAACCAGTCACACTGAACAAACCAGCTGCGATCGATGGATTGCCCTGGGAAGCATAGTTATAGCAACACTGATCCGTCCTTCAGTGTTTTCTTAGTCTGGTGTGTATGAAGTCTTAGGAATCGAAGTTCCAATGCCATCTACTGTACAAAGTGGGAACGACAAGCTACATTCACAGATAGTCTCATTCTATTGTAAGAACATACCTGTGTTGTGCAATGTTGATATTCAGTGTTCCCGTAGAGGTGAATGCACCTCGGTGTGTGTGATGGTGGATAATGAGGCGTGGATGGGAGGTCTTGAACACGGTACATCAGGTAGCGCCAAATCTATTTGTGGGGGTCCAAATCAACTTGTGGCGAGCCCCCACAGGTGATTGGATGTATGGAAAACACCCCAGGCGTCTGAAAGGTTGGAAATATAGGAGAATGTGTAGTTAATACAGTGGGTCTCAATTGTTTTTTGTCATGCCCACCCAAAGGGACAGAAATGTTTTGTATGTATGTATTGCGAAACTGATAATCTATTTGTATTGAATTTGAAACCAGGAAAATGCAACAAAATGAGCAACCCCCCCCGGTTTGACAATTTGAAAGCGTCTACAAGAGAATGACATACTAAACACGTTCAAATATGTACAGTAGTGCCTCGTTTATTGCACCTTATAGGCTTTATAGCTGACATGATGAGTATTTCTGGGTTGAATATCATCACGTCTTTAAATGCATCTTCTGAATGCCCTATAGTTATTTTTTTAGTTAATTCAGCCAATTATTCCGCTTGAAAAAGCTTGATTTAGGCAAAAATATACTTAACACTTGCTTAAAAATGCATATTTGTTTACTAATGCTAGGCTCCACTGATCCGCAGTACTCTGTTCAAGCTTCATGTTTGTCTTCAAGGTTGAATCCGCAATGTGCGGCCCATCTGGCTGCACTCCAGCTCTTTAATACCATTTGGCGTCTGGTTCAGTAGTCTGGAGGAGTCGCTCATTCTCTGGTGGGTCGACAGGGCACACGGGGGCACGGCGGGATTGACTCTCCTTCTGTAAATATAATAGTCAATGCCACGCCATGGGGATGCGGCCAGATGCACTCGCTGTAGAGGGGAGCCAATTTGATAAGTGTCAAGGCAGTGGATAAACAGTCGTGCAGATTGAATAAAAATCTACTGCATGTTTTAAAGTTGTAGTTAAGCCACTAAGGACAGTCCATGTTGTCACTTTGCAGAAGAAAATTCATATCAGCAAGTCACGCTAGCTGGGATTCAGCACATTTTCAAGCATTCTGCTGAGCACAAAAGTAAACATTTCACTTAACACACCGTAAGTGGTGTTTTGTCTTCTTAAGGGATCGGAGAAAAAGAAACACACAAAGATGCATTCTGGTGGATTCAAGGCATCAAAATTCGACAATACACCATAACAATGCAAAGGATTGCTGAAGAAGAAAATCTGGAACTGGGAATTGAAAGCCACTATTAGGAACAGTAGAGCAGCAACATTCGGGACTTATTACTCGCATGCAAATCATGCAAACATTACAATACGCTTTTGTTTCATTTATATGCTGCACATCCTTATACATGATAGAATGCTTCTCTCGCTTCTTTAGTATTTATCATTTTATGTTCATAAATGCATTTATTTATAATTTCCTTTCTTCTTTTTCACTTTTACTTTACTGGTTAACTTAGGGGTGTCATGAGACACCCACCTCAGGAGACGAGACAAGATTTTAACTTTAATTTGAGGAAAACCATTCCAGAGCTAGACGAAGTGGCCGGGGAGAGGGACGTCTGGGCTTCCCTGCTTAGGTTGCTGCCCCCGCGACCCGACCTCGAATAAGCAGAAGAAATGGATGGATGGATGGATGGATGGCATTCCATTCCATTTTCCTTCTCTTATCCAGGTCCGCGTCACAGGGGCAGCAGTCTCAGTAGGGAAGTCCAGACTTCCAGTTCCACCGGAGGCGTTCCCAGGCCAGCTGTGAGACATAGTCTCTCCAGCGTGTCCTAGATCTTCCCCGAGGCCTTCTCCCAAATGGGCATGCCCGAAACACCTCACCAGGGAGCCGTCCGGGAGGCATTTGTACTAGATTCTCGAGCACATCAACTGGCTCCTCTTGATGTGAAGGAGCAGCGGCTCTACTTTAAGCTCTTCCCGGATGGTCGAGCTTCTCACCCCGTCTCTTAGGGTGAGTCCAGCCACCCTACGGAGGAAACTCATTTCCGCTTGTATCCGCGAGCTTGTTCTTTCGGCCATGACCCATAAATCATGACCATAGGTGAGCGTGGGAACGTAGATCGAGAGCAAAATGTAATCAAAATTTCCGGCTCAGCTCTGTCTTCACCACGACAGTCCGGTACAGCGGCCGCATTACTGCAGACGCTTTGCCGATCCGTTGTCGATCTCCTGTGCCAACCTTCCCTCACTCGTGAACAAGACCCTAAGATACTTAAACCTGCGAGATCCACCCAGAGACCCACCACCTGCAGGTGCAAGCATAAGGTGCTATGCAATTAGGGCGGCGGTAAAGCAACCTGGTCTTCAGTGGCCAAATCTGGTTCTTGGGACATGGAATGTTATTAATTCTAGGAAAACAACAATGAAAAAATGTTTCCCACACAACACTAGACGTCATTTGGATGTTGTTTTTTGAGCTAAATCTCTCATCGGTTCATCATTGCTGTGAGTTAGCTCAGAAATAGACGTTGAAAATCAGGCTAAGTTTAGTGGGACTGATTTGGTCCAAATATAGTCCAAAAATAGACGTTTTCAACCAAATTTACACAGGAAAGGGACCTCTTTATGGAGACAGACGGCATTAGCTTATATGTTTGTGTTTCAGGAGTGTGAAGCTCTGCTGAGAAAATTTGACCAGCTACTCAAACAATAGTTTATTGTTGTTATTATTTTGGGCTGATTAAACGGAAGAGCAAATGAGGGGTAATGAAATTTTGCATACATATTTGGTATGGCCTCCAAGAGTGGGTTACACCAGATCTAGCGCTTTTCTGCGTGTAGACAAAGAGTGACAATTAGGTAAAAGAAATGTGCCGAGGGCCTCCAAAGTGCTAGACTTGAGTGGAAGAAGTAGAAGTGATAGTCGTTAGTCAACGGCAAAGCAACATGTGTCTTGACAATGTAAGGGCCCATCCTTGGGACATCCGATTGTATTGCTTTGCAAACCCTTTTGAGTGTTTGACTGCTTGCCGGATGCTTGTTGGAAGTGCTTCTGATCTGACCTAGCCTTCCCACAGGGCGACCGGCCTGTTCAATGACGCTGCTGGTTGTAATAAAGTTCTGTTTGTTAAACCGGTTAGCCTCATTGGATCTGCTTCTCCACCACAACATCACCATCTTCTAGTTTTGGGAAGATGGAAGGCCTAAATACACATCAGTGACTCTATATTGTTCATCAATGTGAGTGTGAATGGTTGTTTGTCTAAACGTGCCCTGCAATTGACTGGCGACCAGCCCAGGGTGTTTCCCGCCTCTCGCTTTAAGTCAGCTGGGATAGGCTCCAGCATACCCTCGTAACCCTAGTAAGGATAAGTGGCTTAGAAGATGGATGGACAATGAAAAAATAGAACTTACTGAGTCACAAAACAATGCAGGTGCGTTTTGAAATGCTTATTGTCCCGTAAGTTGATGCTAAACAATATTATTGTATTTTTTAAGGCTAAATAAACCACTGTTATATAAAATATATAATAATACAATCAAAATTATGATCAACAATAATCCATCAAAACAATGCAAAATTGCAATATATTGCAATATTCCAAGTCACTTTTCACTCTGTACAGCTGTCGTATTGCCGTTTGTGGCCTTTTGATTGTCTTGCAGGCAATTCTTACTGTCTGTCAAACATTTGCAGCATCTCCAGAAAAGCTAGCTTTTCAACGGTATTAAAGAGCAGCATTTCTTTTGGAATGTACACCATTTTGCATCATTCTCTTTGTATTATGTGTAGTTTTTTTCCCAGATGGGAAAACTGAGTCGGGTGAATTTGTTTGAGGTGGAAGTTTGTTTTGTTGCTACCATATTCTATTATATTTGGCTTACTGGCACAGTGGTGTAGATGGGTTCACTCTTCTCATTATTAATATTCCCATATGGGAATATATGTGGCATTTGGCTTTGCAAGCATCTTTTTCCCTCCTAATTTTTACTACGCTACCTTGCTTTGCTCCTCACGAGGCTCCACTCTTTTGCTGTGTGTATGCCACCTCCCCCACAGAGACACAGCCACGGTGTGACTGACAAGAGGTGTCGCCCCGTTTGCCCTTGTTCTATGTAGCGCTCTCAGGGGTATCAAATGCAATCGTCAAAGGGGCCAAAACTCAAAGCTATTACTACTATACTGTACTTTTCAGGCCAAAGAGAAACACCCCCCACATCCTGCTCTTCCATGTTATATCTTTCTTCTAATTTAACATAAAACAATGATATATATTTGCATATTGAAAGTATTAAAAACCTTCTTATCCTTCAATATTGGTGAATGTAGCACACTTATATGCACTCATATATGCACTCATATCAATGCACACACATACATACAGACGTGAATGTATCCTGACTGCTGATTAAGTGACACAACAAAAGGGAGAAGATGGCCGGGGATATATACTGTATTACGATGGTTGTTTTCGATAAAGCGATTGCTGATCGACCGCCTCTTTGTCATTCTCTAAACATCCAGACAAACGCTACAGTACAGTATTTTATATCCACACAAAAACATCACAATCCATGAGATGATGGGGGGTTGCAGCCGTGGAATGGGTCCATTCCACGTTTCCCATCATGCTTTTCTGTAGGTAAAAGCACCACTTTTGACTGTCTCATGCCTCTTGGTGTTATTTTGTACAGACATGGAGTGAGAGTTAAAGTGGTGCCGTGTCTGTGTGGCCAGGATGAATCTTGTAATGCCAAAGTAGTTCATACTGGAAAATAGCTTTGTTACTTTCTATTCCTTTTTAGAAATTATGAAGCGTGAAAGTGTAAACTTGATATTGTTTAATATAACTTGCTAGGCATGCCTGAAAAAATAGAGCAATTACCATTACCCTTTCCATGGTGATATTAGAACCAATCACCACAAAATGTGCTCCATACCTTTAGGGGACTGACAGGCACATGTGTGTAAAATTTGATCAATATGGGTTAAAAAACAGAACCGCCACCAAGAAAAATATTGTTCAGTCCATAAATTATTGACCGTTTGTCTGATGATCATACAACTTTGAGGGCATCTGTTAGTTTGTATTTTCAAATGATGTGAAAAATGACCTGCAATTGTTGTAATCCATGAATGAAGACCAGCGAATAGGTCGGCCCACGTAACGACAAATGGATAATTTAGGATATGCTGAACTCCTAAAATCAGAAGGGGAAAAAACATCATCTGCAGAGATGAGAACAGTGTGGTATAAACGTGTTCTTTCTATAAATGGATGGAAAAGGATCCACACACCATGAGACTTCATTAAAATGTACTTTTTTTCTTCTTCTTTAAACACAAGATACTTGTCTGAATGAAAAATCATTGCCCTCCAGGCCGTGTGCGTGAGAAAATTGGCCCTGGTTAAATATCCATGTGCTTTAGATGTGTGCCGAAGCCTTTATACCCTGCAGAGAGTTTCCACTGTTTCTCGAAGTATGGGTAAAGATCAGTGAAGAATAGCTGGCTTAAACTCTCGCCATCACGCAACCTTTTTTAACTCTACATGCAAGATTTGTCATAATAATGGACATTTGCCAGCCCATTATGACCTCCGCCAAGCTCAGCAAAGCAGCTCATAATATTTTGTGTTAACTTGCACAATTCTGAATGGAAATTGTCGCAAATGGAAGTATTGGTTACATTTTGGGGGGGGGGAATCCGGATCACCGTATGGATCAAGGAATTTGGTAAAAGATTTTTGAACATTGCGAGACAGGACCATATTTGGCATTTGCGCATATAACTCAGATAAAATACTCAGAGCCTTCCCGGTACATTCCGCTATTATGTTAGGAGTTAGCATGCTAACATTAGCATGTTAGCGTGCTTACATGCTAATGTTAGCATAGCAGCATTTCTAGCCGTTTTCATGGCTAGATACTTATATGAACACTTAGCACGTTAGCACGCTAAAATGGGCATATAAGCTTTTTGAGGTTTTCCTGAATAATCAAAACATAATCATACTAAGAATTTTTAACATTTTCAGAGGTAGGCACAAATGCACACTTTGTGCTATGAAGGTAGGTGTCGGTATGCTAACAATAGCATGTTATCAGGTCATCATATATGGTGTAAATCACAATATGGGGGGGGGGGGGACTATGGCACTTGGCAGAGGTCTGTGCTCTGCGAGTGCTTTTCTATTTATTATCATTATTAACCTTGTTGCTGAGTTCCTACTAACCCGCATGCAGAATATCAAACAAGTAAGGTGAATGGAGCAACTAGTAAGAAAGATGGATGTTTCGGTTGGCCGTCGGTATTTGCACTATGGAGTATATTTGGATTGTTGCTTCAAAGTTGGCATAGGACTCACGTAGTGTATTGTTTTACTTAACTGACTGGTTGAAAGACATCCGGCGTAGCTTGTATAAAACGGGGAACTCTGTTCACGGTGCACCCGGAGGGGTTTAATCCTTAAGGGGTTCCAACCTCCCTACACGATCCATGGTTGAAATGGAAACAGTGTTTGCTGGCTTCAAAAACAAAAAAAAAGATTCCAGGAAAATGGGAATGTTAGTCCCGGTTCTCATCAATGCTCGATAATCAATGCCCAACTCTACCTGACAGACACATACTGGAGAGGGAATAGGAAGGGGGTGTCACCTAATGGTTCTTTGTAGGTATTGATGTAATTGATGTTTAAATAATTAGATGGCCTATGAGCCATTTCCTGTTTTACACTTTTCTGCCATTTGGAGAGGCTTCACTGAAAAGTATAACAGCTTTTAAAAAAAGCTGCTATACTCCTATTTGGCAGCATTAGTAAATATTTTTTTACCGGAGAAAGGGGACAATCAAAAGTGACAAAAAACACTTGATGTGCAGAGCAACAAGGTCACTTTTTTGTGTGTGTTTCACACGCTGCTCAATTTATTTCACCAAGCCTCACTCAACCAACACAAATGGATGAAGGCGAACATAGAAATGTGCTTCAGGGCCAAAGGCAGCCTGTGAAAGATTTATCGACATCTGTTTTGGAGTTGTTTAAGCAAAATTTGTATTTGTTTTTTGGTAGGCTCCAGCATACCCGCGACCTCAATGAGGATAAGCGGTATAGAAAATGGATGGATGGATGGACTTTTAATATGTTTAAACAAGTTAATTTTTTTCCTGGACATGTTCTCCATGTGCGTGCGTGGGTTTTCTCCGGGTACTCCGGTTTCCTCCCACATTCCAAAAAACATGCATGTTAGGTTAATTAGCGACTCTAAATTGTCCATCGGTATGAATGTGAGTGTGACTGGTTGTTTGTCTTTGTTTGTCTATATGTGCCCTGCGGTTGACTGGCGACCAGTCCAGGGTGTACTCGCCTCCCGCCCAAAGTCGGCTGGGATAGGCTCCAGCATACCCGCGACCCTAATGAGAATAAGCGGTATAAAAATGTATGTGATGCGGTTATATTATATGCAATGTTAAATAATTTACCTTCCTTTTTTATTCATTGTGTTGTTTATAGATCTGCCCATATTTTTAAATATAAATACATAGTACTATAACTATTATTCGGTATAATCACATTGTGTGTTCTTTTTATGCATTTATTATTGAACATGTGTATCCTAATTTTAATTAAATTTCGCGTTTCGCATAAATGGTCAACTGTTTGTAATATTTGCACTCATTTTCAAGGAGGTCTTAAATGGTTAAAATTGTAATCAACTGCATTTAATAATATCAATATGCTGCTGCTTGAGCTACTGACATACTTCCGCGCTTTTGAACTACAAATTCCAGTATCGTTGAACACTATTGGCGGACGCCGTCGCTCATACATCCAATCAGAACCGCGCTTCTAGAACGAAGCCACAAGTCAACTTGTTATCCTATTTCCTCGACGTCAAAACGGAACGTCAAACAGGGGTGAGCGTTTCTCAACATTTATCATTTCTAATTCCACGTAAACGCCACTTTTTTGTTGTGTAGTTGACATATTGTGCGGATTTATGGACAATTCCGAATGTAGGGGAGACAGCAAATCGTCACTTTAAGACAATCGCCGCCATTATACCACCGAAGAAGGGTATCCCGCCCTCCGTCTTAAGTATGTTCTTCTTCTTCTTCTCATTGATGCGGCAATGTAAGCAGGGAGGCAACAGTGGTCCAGGTGGTTAAGGACTTCCATTTGCAAGGCGGCTGGGATGATCTATCCGTAGTTAATGGATTATCAGGCGGGCGTTTTAGTAGCTTTTGGCCTAACTCGCTAGCCCGCCACCATGCTGCCAGCCATGTTGCTATTGCTAAGACAGCCATTTCTGCCTGATAACCAACCGGTTTATAACAACAGCAATAGCTAACTAGCAGCTAGTTAGCTAGTTGAATCAGACCCGTTTTGACTGGCTCATAGTCCATTTTACAATTCAATAATGTGATCTGTTCGGTACGAGTCCGCCAGCAACGGAAATATGGTCGAGTTACGCTGAAAGAGATAACGTGAGCAAAAAAGTGTCGATTCATGCCTTTTGAAGTGCTGTGCAGACGTCACAGCAAAACGACACTCATCAAAGTTGAGCTCTTTTATTGTAATCTACGCGTATTTAGCCGTTTTTATCCTTAAATGTCATGTTCGACACTTGTATAATAGGTCAACAATGCAGGCTGGAGTTGGAAAAGGACCTGAATATTTACAAAATACTGACTTTCGTGAAAATGCATTACAAATAAACTGTATTACTGGGTTATTATTCAGTACACTAGTAGCCATGAAAGAAGCTTCAAACCTCATAACTACCTGTGGTGTAAGTCTGGCATCCACACGGGGTGTAAATTACATATCATATACTATATTTATTGATTAATATAGTTTTCCCTATTCCAATTTTTGTACTTTTTATTATGTTCACTATAAAGTGTGGAAGGAAAGCGTCCAGCCATCCATTTTCTATGCCGCTTATCCTCATTAGGGTGGATGTACTTGCTGAGTTGAATCAGTTGGTGAAAGCATAAAGGACTCTGACTCTGTATTGAACACACAGGCTAAAAAGTGAAAAGACAATAAATTATAGGTTATAGATATGTTGGCTCTTTATTATGTGCATACATTTTTGGCAACAAAACTGAAATGTTAAAAAAAATATATATATACACAAAATGCCCTGTGGTTGGTCAGATGCATCGTCATTGAACTCAAATAATGTTTAATGTCACTAGATTGCAAACTACATGTGTACGCATGTACAACAAATATATTCACTATATGTTTACAATACATTTCGGCTATGAAGTACCTTTACTAGCAGCACGGTGATCGAGTGGGTAGCGCATTGGCCTCACAGTCAGGAGGTTCAGGGTTCGAATCTCCGTTGGGCTCCCCGTGCGTGTGTGGGTTTTCTCCGGGTACCCCGGTTTCCTCCCACATTCCAAAAACATGCATGTAAGGTTAATTGGTGACTCTAAATTGTCCATTAGAGTGTGAATGTGAGTGTGAGTGCTTGTATGTCTACCCTGCGAGTGACTGGCGAGCAGTCCAGCGTGAACCGCGCCTCTCGCCCAAAGCCAGCTGAGATAGGCTCCAGCATACCCGCGACCCTAATGAGGGAAGGCGGTATAGAAAATGAATGATGTGTGACTTTGGTGCTTGAATGTGCCTTGTAGAAGATTAGATTGTATTGTAAACATCCATCCATCCATTTTTGTGCATTCTGGTTGCACATTGCTCATTGACTGAGCTCAGAGCACTGCACATAAACTTTGCACACAGATGTACATAATCTATACTGTCTGTTGTACTTAAAGGAAAACTGTATTTTATTTGCCCATCATCCACAATTGTTATGGGAAACATGACCAGACAAGGCTTTCTCATTTCTGTGCGTTCTCAATAGAGAGCGGCTAGCACGAGGGCGCTAACAATGCAACGTACTGGTCACCTATAAAGATATTTATTAAAAGACCTCAAATGCTGTGACCATGTAGTAATTGGCACATTCGTGATAACACATAATACTTTCTAGTATTAGTGAGTTTACGTTATCTCGGTGACATGAGGCGCTGTGTTTGTTGAGTGCAAAGGAGAAATGTCTTTAATGGGGGAAAACTTGTTTCCTTACTGAGCATATGGCAAAAAATGCTTTTACATTCAAATTTAATGCTAACGACTAGCCGACTGCTGCTCCACCGGTTTGAAGATTTTACAGTATATGTCAGCTCTAAAGTCTTCTTCTTCTTGTCCTTTCGGCTTATCCCATCAGGGGTCGCCATACACAACCCTCTGTATGAGGGACATAATCTAGTAGTGGTAATTAAAAAAAAAAAAAGTGTCATAAAAATAGCTTACTCATGGGTATTGTTTGATACAGTATTTAAAACCTTGTCCATAGATTATATGCCGTTGGTGGTGCATACATCTTCCTAAATTAGAAGATTATGTAACTTGCCAAAGCAGGGAATGCTTGTGTAAAATGTGGCCAGTTAAAAGCAATTTTGTCAGGGGCGGTAATAAAGGCAGAAAGCATTATTGGAATTGTGGAACGTGAAACATCCCAAAGCCAAGACAGGGAGGCGTGTTGTTGCTACACCGATGCAACTGCTGAGTCCTGTGGTGAATGCTTGAAGTACCACATGGCCGTTGAATATGCACGGCACCATTATAAAAATGTCACCACAAATATGAAGTGTAAACACAGGCTAGAAAGTCCCAACAACAATGAAAGCACACTCTAATTCCTTATTTAGCATTGTGTCACTTTATATCTAAGCTGTTGTCTTGATCTTTCATCAGGAGGGGGCAATGTTTACATCCTCAAATGTGATGTTGTGGAGTCATATGCACAACGCCCACGTTTAGATGTATCATTACTTTCATGTCAAAAAATCCTGCCTTGTTTGGTTGCACATTCCAGTAGCTGAACTTTTCATTGCTGCATTGCTCAATTAAGTGTGCATGTGTTTGATGTCATATTTGTAATTCCACAGGGACCATGGAGACTACGTCAGTGTACATGTGCTTCCCCTGCTACAAGGAGTTCAACACTCTGGAGGAAGTGCTCAAGCACCAGTTAACATGTACAGCAGAGGAAGATCAAACAGACCCATCTGGAACCACCCCTGTTATTGTTCCAGTACTCCAGACGCAGGTAAATACTGCACCTGCAAAGGCTAACGTGCACTGTGGAATAAAGTGTCAGTGTAGCGGCTTCACTCTAAGTAGATCTTGCTACACAAAAGGCCTCACTCAAGTGGCCCAACACTTGTGAAGCAAACTTCAGAAAGTGGAGCACAATTTATTACAAGAAACTGGTAATAAAAAAAAATCAATTCCTACATGAAAAAAATAATTGCAATCTCATGAATCCATGCATTCAGTGTCATACAACCACGGTCAACAGCTGGAGCTGATTCAGTGCACTTCTTAACCGTAACTGCCATAGAAGTGTAAAAAGAAGTTAACCACTGTCTGGTAAAACAAAAATGAAATACAACAACTCGTATTTTGTTGATAGACGTCCACTGTAGTATATACATACTAGGGTAGGGATGTAAATCTCTTAAAAGATGATTTGATTCAAATCTAGATAGGTAGGATCTAGATAGATCTACATAGGTTCAAAAACAATTTATTTTAAAAACAAAATGATTTGATACTATTTGATGCATTGTACAAACAATATGATTCAATTTCATTCTACGGTAAATTTTTACATACTTTACATGTAGACTTTGAACTATAAACTTTTTACGTAACAACAGCAACATTTCAAAGTAATGTAAAGTTACAAAGCAGAAAATTTACCATACTCACCTCTGTTGGTCTGGCTGGTCGAGTTTTGCACCTTTGTTGAAATTAATCCGAAGCCGTTCCAAACTTTAGCGTTCAAACACCAGCTATATAGCTGACGCGCTAAAGGCTTGCTAGCTGATGTGCTAGCCTTCTCGTCTTCAGTCATGGCAAGTTATGGAGCATGTGTGACAATACTTTTGCTCGCAGCTTAGGGTCATTCATTATTTATAAGACACTTTGTCAAATGACTGCTTCACTCACAATACCCGGTGCATGTCTCCACAATCAATCAATCAATCGAAAGATTTATGTCTGATTTTTATTGATACAGGAAGCTTCTACCCGCTTATCCGAATCATTCGTTCCTCAAACCGGATATCCGGTAATGTGCATATTAACATTCTTAATTGTCATGTAAGGTTAAAACAAAGTTAAGTGCTGTAGAATAAAATAAAACTGCTCATTTTTTGATGTACGCAACAGACTTGTAACATACATAAATGAGTGGAGGCAAGACAGCTGGCTGACAACAACTGTCATACAAGTGAAAAAAAAAACGTAACCTCTGTATAAAAACACCTAAAAGCCTGTAAATCGTCTTGTCACTGTGAAGTCTGAGGACACTGTAACAAAAGTATTTTCAAATTTACACACAACGCAGCTCATTTGACATCTACATTTTGTGAATTTAGCCATATTGTACTGAGCTACCTGAACAGAGACATGTACATCGCTCTCCTCACATGTTGCATAAAATGTAATTAGGCTTTTATGGTCATAATCACAATTGTACTGTTTTTTTGTCACTGGCACAATCGCAAAAAGCCAAAGAAAAAGTCCAACTCAAGTAGTATTAATCCTTCAAATGCTCAATGACCTACAGTCTCGCATGTCATCTTACCTGATGGTGTTCAACCTTTTGTGCGACTTGAGGTTTTGTTTTAGGGTTGTCAAAAATATGATCTGCATTATGTCAAGCTACATCTCTCTGTTATGATGGCAGATGAGACACACATCTATATTTCCAACTCTCAAACTTGTCTTTAGGCCCTTCATCATGGGAATGACACTTCCTTATTTTCACTAGACTATTGTGAGGTGCATTCACTGACACTCCAAACATCACAACAATGTATTTATTAATACGTGTTTGTTTGCTCAAAATACTTGTAACAGACATTTTTCAGATGTGTGGTATATTTTATCGTGATTAAAATTAAAATAAAATTTTCTATTCATTGAGAGCTGATAATACATACAGTATATATAATCCTGTTCTGTTATTGAACTTTCTGTTCATAAAATAGAGTAAAAATGGCCATATTTCACACATGGTTAGAAATGGTGATTAATCAAGTTTAATTTGAAAACTGTGATTAACTTGATTTTTAAAAATTATTATTACATGTTTTTTTTGCTAAATATTTTGGTTAATTCCTAGTAGGGTTTTCAACTTTATTGAGCAGTCATCATTTTTGGTGATTAATGTTGACATAAGGTGCTTCTCTTGACTGATTTAATCGTTAAACCTCTTATAACAGTTGCCCTCAGCTGAGTGCTAAACACGAAGCTGTTTGCAACAATTTGGGGCTGCATGATGTGCTCTTTTGGGCAGAAAATTGATTATCTCAGCAGGAACGCGATGGGCTGAACTGTGTGCTCCTGACAGTGTTGTTGCACAGTATCTGATGGGCCTGAGATGTTATAGAAAATGCACAGCACAAAAAGTCAATTACTGACTGCTTTTAAGTCATTGTCATGTATTTCTTCCATTAAGGGTGGAAACAACAGCGGGAGAGAGACTGTATTAATTTAAGATGTTAGCATGTTAGCCGGATTAGGTCAAAAAATACACCACCTATATCCATTACACTTGCGTAGATTAGATGTGCGTGGATGTCAAAGGTGTACCGCAATTCCCCGTTTATAAGCTGCTACTTTTTTGTCGTGCTTGGAACCCTGCGGCTTGTACAGTGAGGCAGCCAATTTATGGCTAAAAACTAAATTTCCCATGATGCGTAGAGTGCAGCCCCAGGAAGTAGTGACGTGGATGACTGAAGTCTGATGCAGCGATCTCTATATCTTAAGTAAGTTTGATCAGATATAGAATTACTACAACTTCTGTTTTGTTTCATCAACGGGTTTTGAAAGGGTGGACTGAATGAAGAGGATAGCTCAAGATAAATGGCTAATTTGCCTAGAGAAAACAAAGAGCTACAACAAAAAAGGGAGAGAGGGCGAGGGATTGTGTTTGACAAAGGAATTATAAGGCTGTTCAATTGTGACGCTTGTGAAGACGACTTGAGTAGTTTTAGTTCCCATGAGGAGTAGGAGGACAGCGATGAATTACTTTTCTGGTAGGCTAATTCAACTAGCCATTTAATAATGGCACTCTTTGGGGGGAAAAAAGATTTCTAGAAGCTAAACAAAGAAGCTAAACAAATCTCTGTGTGTATAACATCTTTCTGTGTACTAAATATCCCATGTTACGGTGTGTACACCTGTGACTTGTAGACAGGTGTGACCTTTATATGTACGAATCGTTTTTTTTCTTCTTAAATATTGTGGGTGAGGCTATGTAGTCCGGAAATTACGTTAAATACATAGAAATGATGAATGATAGGGATAATGTTTAAGACATGATGTTCTAAAGACAACATCAAAACAACAACATGGTATAGGAAAACAACTCAAAAACAAGAAGGACACAGAGGGAAGGATTACATTCAATATTATTTGGAAATGCCATCAGCAAGACACAATGAACTGATCAACTGATCAGATGCACTAGAATTAATAACTCTTCAAACTACATTTAACGACACTCATAACACAATACTATGTAACGCGTTGCGGTCAAATCCTGACTTGGGATCCCAATACGGACACAGAGCTAAGATTTCCACTACTATGGAACTGATTGAAATCACAGAGAAAATTACTAATGCTATAGACTGTAGAAACTGCACAGCCGCAATATTCATGGATTTAACAAAATCTTTTGATACAATCAATCACAAGATCCTAACTACAAAGTTTGAAAGGTATGGAATCACACGTTTAGCTCTGAATTGGGTTAAAAGTTACCTAGTAAACGGGGAAAGTAAATATAAAGTAAAATTTGTCCTGGATCAAAAATCCCTCCATACTCTATTGTTCTCTGGTGTTATCATATCTAACTTATTGTGTGGAGATATGGGGAAATAACTACAAAAGTACACTTCATTCGCATATTGTACTGCAAAAAGATCAATTAGAATAATCCATAAGGCGGCATATGGAGAACACACAAATCCACAATATCAAAAATCAATGTTTACTGACCTGGTAAACCTTCAAACTGCTAAAATTATGCATAAAGCAAACAATTACCAGTTACCAAAGAATGTCATACAATTTTTCTCAATAAGAGAAGATAAATACGATCTTAGGAACAAACTAAACTTAAAAGACCTATATGCAAGAACACCACCAAAAACCTTTTAGTACTTAGGTATTCCACTTAGGTGGAATCAAACTTTGGAATGGATTAAGTAAAGAAGTAAAACAATTCTCTATAATGAGTGATTTCAAGAAACATTGCTAACAGTTGATTACAAAATACAAGGAAGATGAGTCCTGAACTATAGTGTACATCCAATGCTATGTGTAACTCTTAATTTCCTGGAGAGTAAATTGTCTGACTGTTTTATTGTCAATGATATGTCTTTAACTATCACCTTATCACTAACGTTTTAATTCCTAGTGAGCACATTGTCTGTACTACAACAATGTTCTGTTCTATTTGTTTACATGCCATTGATTACTATTGTTATTTTTTTATGATTATCGTTCATCAGGACTGCTACATCATTTTTTTTTACTATCATAAAGACATTGCGTACTATTGAACACACTGTCACATTACTTTACTCATGCATTTTAAACTTACTAACTCCAGGAAGTCTACAAATGTATTGTAATAGGGGGAAATCCTACAGGGGTAGGATTAAATAAGCTTTTCTTCTTCTCACTCCTTTTGGACATGTGGAACTGTCAATTGTATTAAGTGATGTATTCCAATGTAGATTATATTTGTTAATACATAAATATAAAAACCATGTAGTCTAAAAGGGGCCGCATGGTGGCTGAGTGGTTAGCACATTGGCCACACAGTCAGGAGATCTGGAAGACCTGGGTTCAAATCTCCGTTGGGCATCTCTGTGTGGAGTTTGCATGTTCTCCCCGTGCGTGTGTGTGTTTTCTCCGGGTACTCCGGTTTCCTCCCACATTCCAAAAAACATGCATGTTTGGTTAATTGGCGACTCTAAATTGTCCATCGGTATGAATGTGAGTGTGAATGTTTGTTTGTCTATATGCGACCAGTCCAGGGTGTACCCCGCCTCTCGCCCAAAGCCAGCTGGGATAGGCTCCAGCATCCCCGTGACCCTAATGAGGATAAGCGGTACAGAAAATGAATGAATGAATGTAGTCTAAAAGAGTTTCCCCCCCACTTTCTTTTGCAATCCAAATCATTACCATAAAAACAATGTTATCTGGAATGAGTTTTTACATTTTTTGTGAAATACAGCCTCTCTCCAGTTACGGTCTGCTTCTGATTAACGCTCTTTGCAATTTAGGTAAATAAACACCCTGGCTTTAATTACAGCAATAATGTTCATAAGTGATCATTTTGAGAGGATAAAGTGTTTGGGTGAGACTTTCTCATTCCTTAGTGTTTCCACCATGTAAGAATGACATGGCCAAGTAATGCATTAAAACAGTATTGCATCAGTAAATCCAAACCCAATTGATTAAATCCTCTCTCACACATTATATAATAATATTAGTATGACTCTGCAGAACTGACTAAGGAGGCCATCACATTTATAATACTTCTGCTGAGCAATCACAAAGCCAAATCTATTCTTCCTTCAGAAATGTTAAAAGTTCTCTAAATCTGATTCCTTACGTGAAGTTTTTCTTATCATCACACTGCAATGGCCGCTTGATCTCAGTTTGGAGAAATGGTTTCATACCAGCAAAATGGCAATCGATGTGAAGATTTGGAGCAGGCGGGAAAGGCGTGTAATGAGGTCACAGAGCAGACTGAAGCCCAAGCTGCTGCTTCACATACGTGCTATCTGTCAAGGCCATCTGTATTACTAGAATGGTCCTTGTGCACCAGTTATGAACTTGACAGCTCTTCATTGTGCCTCCATATTATAGCTCCTCAGCCTACATTTTTAAAAATTCTCAATTTTATCAACTTGGACAGCTTTGGTAATTGAGTGCTGCAGCATTCGTTGAAAGGTGCATAAGACTAATGTGTTGAGTGGCAGCGTCTTGCGTCCTGTGACAGCTCAGGCGAGCCCTCTGGGTTGAAAGCAGCAAGTCATGTATGGGTCCTTGTTTAAGAGTGGGTGGACGGGTTTCTTGAGGTCGAGGTTGTGCCCAGACTGCTTTGACTGAAACCGTCTAACACTTGTCTGTAAAGCGCAGTGTCATATCTGACAGACTGATTGCATTCCACGGCAAGACAAGCGTGAAAAATGTGTGCGCCACTTCCATTCTTTCCTCTGACAAATCTCTCGTTGGGTTTATGAAACCTGCTATGTGGCGCTTTTAAGCCCCGTGCTTTGACTTAATAAGTGGGTTTATTACAGCCCCACTTCATTAGTTTGGTTGCTATAATTTCCTTGTTTATTAAAAGAGTTGTTGCTACACACAACAGTGGCTGTTAATGTCTTCTAAAGATAAAGTGAGCATTTATATTCAGCCTTGTTGCATGTGAATGTTTAAATCAAGGGAGCTATAATTGTAGCACAAAGCACCTCAGTGCCTTGCAAACGTATAACTACCTTTATGGTTTATGATGCCAATAACAATATACATTTTTTGCTTCGTATGTAAAAATTTTTGTTGTACACAGGCGACATTTAACAACACACTTGAATAAGTTATAAATGCTATTACATCAGCACCCTTCTGTTTAGTATTTGGTCCAGTTCCAAGTATAGGTCAGTGCTCAAAAAAAGTCAAAGGTCAGCTTTGATTGTGTCGCAGAGTAAGTAAAACATATGTAAGCAGCTTAAAAGTATTTTTTTATTCATGTTTGTTATAAATTAATATCATCCATTTGTTTATGTACAGTATTTCACAAGAGTAATTGAGTCATTGCTAATATTTCAGCAACCGTTTTATTACATGCCATAGAAATGAAACTTGTATATAACTTAAAGTAGTCAGTGTGAAGCTTGTAGAGCAGTATAGAATGAGTATTTACTGAGTCAGCACAGACATTATTGTCTAAATAGCTGGCAACTATAGTGAGTACCAATATAACTGTCTTACCTACAGTCAAACATAAAATTGGTAGTACAATGGTATGTGGCCGCATGAGTGCTCCCTCACTGTGGCGCTGTGGGTCATTGAGGGAAAGTTGTACACAAAATACTGTACTGTATAGCCAAGAGTAATTTCTATAGTATTGTATCGTGAGAAGGTGTCATAAAAATGCTTGCTGAAATGTGAGAGGTGTACTCACTTTTGGGACATAATGTATGTTAATGGTGTGGCAAGCTTCCAAGTGTCTAATTAGGGTCTTGAGCGAATACTTTTTCGGAGACCCTGGTTCAGAATATTCTATGATGTAGGGAACACAATTACAATCACAAATTCTAATCATCTTTATCTTTTTCCCCTTTAATCAATCTATGAATCTATAGCCACAGCTAACACAGGAGACTGCAGTCCCACAGATACAAGTCGAATTGGAGCCGCCACCCGAAGAGCCTGCTGATAATGCGGTCCAGGAGACAGTGGTCACCATGCAGCCGGAGGTCAGTGAAGAGCAAGCGATAGACCAGCCCAGAATCCTCTACCAGTGCGGGGACTGCGAGGAGCTCTTCAAGAGTCTGGACCTGTGGCAGAGTCATCGTAAAGAAGGCACCTGTCTGAAAGTCGGCGCTGAGAGCCAGTTGCCTCCCGAGCCGCAGTCTGAGCTTCAGATTAATTCGATTTCCACTTTACAACTCGACGAGGCTGTCTCACAAGATGACGTCAGCAATTGCACATCTGAACTAGCAGAGGGACTGAGAGTAAAGGAGGAACAGCCGCAGCAGGATGGAGAGAGTACTTCTACCCAGAATTTTGACCCAACAGCACCTGATGTGACACAGGAAGAGTCTCCCAGGAGGAGAGGGACAGCAAAAAAGCCAAAGCCTGAACCCGTGCTCCTGTGTGTGGACTGTGGTTCCTGCTTCGGCCTTGTGTCCGAACTTGTGGCTCACCGCAAGACGCATGGTTTCGAGGAGGCTCTCCATCACTGCACGGTGTGCGGGGAAAGCTTTCTCAATACTACCCTCTTCCTTTACCACCGCAAGCAACACCGGCAGAAGGGTGAAGGAAGTGCGACGGTGGCGGCGACCAGAGTGGAAAATCTGTGCGAGCAAAGCAGCGCGTCAGACGAGCAGGACCAAAGCGGAATACTGTCTTCCTCGTCCATGCAGCAAGCCGAGTTGTTTCTCTGCATCCATTGCGGGGCGAGCTTTAAAGATGCGACAGAGCTTGCCACACATCGCAAGGGGAAGCACGACCTGCACACACCGCTTCACAGTTGCTCCTACTGTGACCAGACATTCATGAACACCACCGAGTACCTGTATCATCGCAGGCAACACCGAGTCATGGAGTTTGGGCCCATAGATGAAGTGGACACGAGTGATGAAATGACCACTTCTCAGGATGCACAGCAGAGCTCAAAGCGTCCCTTCTCCTCGCCTGCTGCTAATCAGTTGGATACACCATCTGCTAAGAGAAGCAGGCCTACTTTCCGGATTGTAAGCAAAGGTAAGTCCTACATCTTGCCTGGGGGGAAAAATTGCATTCATGCATTACAGGAACCTTTATGTTTTCTGTGTTCAGGAAACAAGGATTCAGGCTTAAAGGATGAAATGGAGGGTGCATCTTTAGTGGCTCCTGACACTGCAAACCTCCCTCCACCAGCCAAATTGCTGCAGGATTGGTCCCGCACAGCTCTTCCCCACGTGTGCCCATACTGTGGCAAAACTTTCACTCGACGTGTCTTCCTGCGCACACACGTCTATAGTCACACAGGAGAAAAGCTCTTTACTTGCAAGGTGTCAGTCAGAATGTGCACCCCGTCCACTTTAATGCACGCTGCTAAAGACTACGTGATGCAATGTCTTTCTTTTCTTTTTTCTTGTTGTGCAGGTGTGTTCAAAGTCCTTCACCAACTCACAGAGCCTGCTGCGTCATACCATGAACCACACTGGCAACAAGCCATTCTGCTGCAATGTTTGCGGCAAGAACTTCGCCCAGGCGGCAACCCTGAAGAGGCACCAACTCATTCACACGTCGGGGCAACCTCGCCGCAAACGTGGACGCAAACCGGTACAGTTTTTAGACCGGCCCTAAATACTAGACACTAAATATTATTGTAAAGCTCAGTTTTTGTATTTGTTACCCATTCACACCTAATGTCCTAATCTTTTCACATGACTACAGTGATGTACAGTATGTGTGGAAGCAACTACTGAGCTGGTGCACACAAAATGGTGACATTTTGCAGAACGTTCACACCTGCTGTGTTGTCTGTGCTATCATTTTTTCTGAAAATGTATTAATAACCCTCTAGTTTGATCCCAAAATTTGGATTGGCTTGTGATGAGCAAGACTGGTTGGAAAAACGTGGCTGAAAGATCTTTGCAGGGGCGTGGGAGGACACAGCAACTAATTAGCCATACGTTATTACCATTTGTTTAATGATGATATGTATTACATGTATTCTAAAGCATTCGGAACACAACCCATAGGGCGCGCCACAAATGCCATTTACTGACATTTTGGAAATAGCTTGAGAATTACGTTAGACGTCTTGAAAAGGTTTATGAACCCCATAACGTAATATTTTTATCACTGAGCTACCCTACTTGTATGTCTTAAAAGATGAATAATGAAGATTGTGCTGAAGGCTTAAGTAAGTATATTGAGTATTGTAAGTATTTTTAAACTTTGCTGCCTAATCATTTCCTCTATATTGTCCTTGACTGTGTCCTTGCCTGCAGGTGGTTGACGTGGACACAGACGGAGGAGATGCTCCTTTCTCATGCCCCCTCTGCCCTTCACACTTCAACACAGAGGAACAGCTAAATCATCACAAGTAACAAGACTTTGTTTGCAATTATCATCCTAACCTTTTATTAGCATTGAAATGAAATGTCTTTTTGTAAGACCCTTTCTTTTCAGCCTGGAAGGCCAGAGAGTGTTTAGCTAAAGCATTCAGCCTTGGTAACCCCGTTAAACAACATCTGATTTACTCTTCCTTGCACAGCACGGGCTGGGATTTAGATAAACGTCCTCTCGATAGCCTGGAGCTGTACCAGCTGAGCCGTGTAGCAGGACCTTTAAGCTTTCTGAACACAGCGTGCCCTCGATATCTCTGTGTCCTTGAGTTTCAGCCTCATATGACTGACTGACAGAGGCCAAGTAAATTAAGAGGACATGGAACAGGACAAGGCAGCTAGCCTAGTCGAGCAAGAGGAACAATGTACGGCGTGTCCGTATGCACTATTTTTTCTTGTTAATTACTATCGTCAATACAATGATTACTTCACCTCCATGGCTTATAAAAAGAGTGTAAACATTTTAAAGGTGCAATTTAAAACAGATACTTAAATAATGTTAGAACGGTAATATATGTCCATGATGCTTGTTTATGAAATGTGATAATTTTTCTCCCTCACTTGTTCTACTGTTGATTTTTGGGGGTTTTATGACACCGTGAAGGTAAAATCTCCTTCCTCATGGACATGAGACTGCCTCTGACTTGCCTTTTGCTCGATGAGCCCATTCTGTGTGTATCCACAGAAAGCAACGCAAGCAGGTTTCACTACACTAGCCATCCAACTATCCATCTACCGCTACAGACGTGGGAGCTGTATGTTTGATCGTTTTTATTGTTCTTTCAGGCTCGATTCTGGAGAATTTGGTAGAATTTGACACAAAAACACTTATCTTAAAAGTCCACTATTTAACAAAGTTGACTTTTTTTATGCGATTTGTTTTCCTAGAGACAAAATCTAGATGTCCTCGGGTTACATACAAATTAAATTCCTAGACTGCAATGTAAGTCGAGTTTTGGCGTAAGTCGGATCTTATTTCTAAATTAACGCCAATTGTAAGTCACTCACACTGAACACAGAACATATGTAGGACATAAAAATACAGTTATAAAACACTAAATACAACAATAAAATGAATCAGTAATAATAAAAAAAGGAACATTTCATACTGTGCGGGTTATTGGTGGGGGAGGAAGTAGAAGAGGCAGGAGAACAAGTAAACAAGACCACTGAGCTTAGTTATTATTGTTCTTTTTATAAGAGCAGATGCTTTAGCATGCTGGAGGATACGATCTTTATCCTTAATGATGGTCTTAATAGTCGAACATTTAAAACCAAAAGTGCTGCCAATATCTATGGGTGCTTCTCCTGTGGTTTTGTTTGCCTGCCTTATGCTTGGGAGACATAATGAAGTGCAAAAGGTTAATGAATAAGAAATGTTATTTACTCCATGTATGTAGCTATGCTAGTGCCTAGATAGTGCAAGATATACAGTAAGTACTGTAGACTACTACTGTTTGCCTCCCCTACTTGACTACACTTTCCAGTGCCTCGGCAACTGTCACTTCTTGGACTGTTTTTTATGGCCTTATACTTTGGAAAAAAGCACTCATTTGCCTTGTGTTGTAATGTTACAGTACCAATGTTGGTGTCCCCTTACTCATTACAGCACATTTGTTGCTCAGGAGGGATGACTCTGGTGCAAATTGTAATTCTCAGGCCACCTCTGGGCTAGCTGTCCCAGAAATATTGATTTCTTTCTGCCAACCTTGTCTCTTTAAAAAAGCATCTGTGGTAAATACATCCTTCTGTCTCACATTCTAGCATAGAAGCTGCAAAACAGTAAATAAAATACTAAATACTTCTCTTCCTGCTTAAGTTGATGTATAGCTTAACGTAAAGGAGTGTATAAATACTGTCTTGTTTTAGTTTACTGCCGTTTATTTTCTCCACCTATTAGACACTCTGCTAATGTCCCTTGTTTAGCAGCCGCTTCCAGATAGGTGCACCCTATTTATTCCGATTTTTTAGAAGTGTATTTTAAGACTATATTGAGATAAGTGTTGCAGACTGCGCTGTTAAATCTTGTGCTTTTAATGCCAATGTGTTTTTAAAAAATCAGACTTCTCCACACCAGCCACCCGTTTCCGTGCCCAGATTGCGGAGAAGCGTTCAGCCGCAGGAAGGACCTCGACCTGCACTCTCTCACTCATCAAGGTCAGACTCGAGGGGCTCCAACCCTGCAGAAACAATTCACCCACAAACTTGTATTGTCAGCAGGAACAAAGCGCCAAGCTGGAAGCTTTGTGTCGCTTGTGAAATCTCGGTGCATTTCCTGCACATAATTTGCTGTACTATTGTTTACTGTCAGTCGTTTGTGTTTCCGCACAGCTCCTGTAATTCAGTGGGAATAAAGATGAGGATGAGCACGTTTGTGAAGACATAATGAGAAATCCGTTTCGCCATCCTAATGGAAGCCAATCAATTATGATGTTTTTATTAGTACAACTCGCAGTGAATTGGTATTGACTAATGCAGAGTCTGCGATAAATACCATTGCCGGACGCAGAGCCTATGTTGTTTATTCCAAAACCGACATCCATGTTATATGTGCATTGTCCTGCTGATGTATTAGGTCAATGACTTTCCATTGATTGGCATCATAAGTGGAATAGAGAAGAAAGGTTCAGGTAAATGAATTGGGTCAACATGCCAACACTTGATCTTAATCACAGGGGTGTGAGCCCTCATTAGCTAAGCTCGAATATTCTGCATGCGGCAGAGGTCAGAGGTACAGCATCCTTCGGAGAGATATGATTAGAGGGATTGATCCGTTGATCAGTCTGTAAAGCGAGATTGTCCTTTTTAAAGGTTTGTTTGGTCCCAGGAGGGGGGTTCCACAGGGATTGCCCCTACTGGGGCATTAAGTACAGATGGTTAGCAGATTGCAAGCTGTTGGCGTGACAACCTGTCGACATGCTGATGAACCATCAGTGTCAGCGATTTCCCAGACAGATTTTCACCCCAGCAGGAGGCTGTTTACTTTGCCCAAATACACACAGGACAGCAACTGGTTTGAGTACATTAATTGGTGGGAGGGAACAATAGGAAATGCAGAGAATGACACTGAGCATTACTTAAATGTCAGAACACATTTCCAAAGCAGAAATTGCCACAGCTGACATGTCAGTTGTCGCACAATTAATGGTTCTTTTCAGTCAGGGCAATCTGCTGCTATTTGCCTCAGCAACTGCCAAATCTGTTTAGTGTGAAGAGTTTTCTTAGAAGATTCCGGTGACAAATTATTCTGTCTGATTTAGTTTTTTGTACTGCACGTTGTAAACACCCACTTTTTTTCATTTAGAAGCAAATGAAGCGGCAAAGTGTCGATGAGCCACAGTGTCTCCCACAACCAATTCACAGGAGACTCTAATGATGCAAACATCACTTATTAAATTGAAATGTGTAGGCTTCATGAAAGTTGAAATTACTGTGGCTGTAAAGATGAAGTCAAATCACCAGCTTGATGAATTTAAGTGAGACTTGATTGGCTGTTATCACTTATATCATTTTTGCCTTTACATAGTCTATTCAATACCAGGTAGTGTTCCACAAATCATCAGCAAAATGAATGCCGAGACAGAATTCATTTAAAACAACTGCACATGGTAGCACCACCTTTTGTTTTAAAAGACCATTCTCATTTGTTGCAGACAAACAACCCGTGACCTGCCCTCACTGCTCATCGGCGTTTATAAACCAGGCTGTGCTGGACATCCACCTGCAGCGCTGCCCCACCTCTGCAGAGGAGAGGAACACCGGCCGTGGGCGGGGCCAGGGCAGAGGTCGCTCCACTGGACAGGTTAGCTGCCCAGGAAACCTCTTCATTCTTGCTTGTATTATTTCACAAAACTTGTATTAACTCTGCAGGCAACGTTTGAAATAACAGTTTAATATTCCTAACAATCAAACGTGTATAAAGAAGCTATCTGTAACCTTTTCATGATGTGTGATGGTGAGTAGCATTTTAAAGCTGGCTGAAGGTGAGGGAACAAATAAGAATAATAAGAATTATTATTATTTAGTTATTAATATTAAGTAGTATTAAAATAAAATTTCTGAGAAAGTAATAGTAATATTAATAATACATGTATAATGCACTTAAAAATAAAAGAACATTTTAACAATAAACACTAATTGCTTAAAAACAGGGTAATAGTACTAATACTACGAACATTCCTGCCTGTCGTACAAGTGCAGTAAGAAGCCAACAGCTATATACTAAAACAATAAATGGTGTGCTCATTTACGTTGACATGATAAGAATCCGCCGGAGGAGTCGAATACATATACTGTTCATCTCCGAAAGAAATTCAGATTTCTGCGGGAAAGGTGAGACTTCTCGTCAAAATCGAACACATATTTTCTAGTATTTTCTCTCTCTTTTTTTTTTTTTTTACTGTATTTTTGTTTTTTACTATTTGTACTGAACAATCCACATAATGATGGACATTGTAACCCTTTTGCTGCTGTGCTACTGTGATTTTGCAATTACCTACCTTTCCTGTTCTGAGGTTTTGCTCAAAGAACATGAATTACGAATGTTATTGTGACGCAGTGGACAAAGTTCTTATGGAGATTGGGTAAATGGTGGGCATAATATCTGCTGCTTCACCATGAGAGACTCACTGTCTTCTTATCATTTCAACCCCATCCTCAGATGGAGTGTGACCTGTGCGGCCACCGTTGCATGACCCAGGAGAGCCTCGACCTCCACCGCCTGTCCCACACGGGCCAGACGCCGCTCAAGTGCCCGGTGAGGCCTTGCCGGCGCCGCTTCATCTCCAACAAGGCGCTGGAGGAGCACGTGGTGGCTCACTTTCAAGGAAAGCTCGGAAAGTCCAAAAGCCAGGTCCGCTTTGAGTGTCAGATTTGCCACAAGGGGTTTGCCTACAACTCGACCTTCCAAGTTCACATGAGGACCCATACCAATGAGAGGCCCTTTGAGGTAAGTTCTTTCTTGGCTATCAGAACTCATTGTATTTTTTTCTATGTACGGCTAGGAAGCCTTTTTTATAACCTGCATTTCAAATCCAGCGCCGGCTCACCCATCACGGTTACACGCGCCCCCTCCTCCCCGTCGTGGCCGTCTCGCCACTTCTGGACTGCGGCCATTTGTGCCTGCGGGTGTTTCCTCCCTTGCTGTACTGGTGATTAATAGCAGGGCTGAATTAGGGCCTGTCAGCTCCTGTTACTATTCTGGGAATCTCTCACCCACCCACCATCCCCATCAACGACCCTCCATCTTTGCCGTGCTGGTAACATCCCACCCTGGCCCGTTGCACAGGGCCGCTATGGAATTTGATTTAATGTTTATGATTTAATGTTGAAAAAGATGGATGTTTGATGCACTGGGTCTCAAACACACAGTGCTGAATATTCATATGTATGCAGTTTTATCCTGAGACGTTTATACTGAAACCACAAAACCAGCACTGAGTTTGTGTATTACTGTCTCGTAAAAGTATGACGAATCACCAAATGGGAATCAAAGCAGCACATTATGTTGCTGTTATGTACTTCCCACCTCCTAAACAGCATTACTAAATAGCTGTAACTCTTCATAATGCAGCGTTAATGCAGTATTAGGGGTGTAACAGTATGCCATAATCACAGAAAAAAGATTCAATAGGTCACCGTGCAGCCCTGCATTGACGATGCTAAAACAAATCCACTGTAGCTCAGTAAACTGTATCATAAAATACAGTATATATAAGCGTTCTTTTCGGTGACAAAGCTAATTTAGTTTAGTGTTTAATCCAGCTCATATTAATAAATATGGCAAGGAATGACCCCCCCGGGCCGCACTTTGGACAACCCTAACCCAATGTAGGCGACTCTAAAGGAAAACAGCACTTTTTTGGAAATTCTGTCCATCATCCACAAATGTTATGTGAGACATGACACATGTTTTTCCTTTTTTTGTGTATTCTAGATATTGAAAAACAGCACAGCACGGGGAAGCTGATAATGCGCACACTGGGAAGTCACCTATTGTGCCTATGAAGCCCTCTAAAAATGTTTTACTGTTCTATATCCATGCTGTGACCATGTAGTAAGAAGCACATTCATTATAAGTAGGAGTGCTCTGATCGATCGGCCACTGATCAATTTCAGATGATTTTTGTGACAAATAAGTGCCGATAAATGCCTTTCAACACCGATCAGAAAAGCTGATAGTGGGTGGTTAGCACTATTGCATCCCACAGGGATGATTTCATGCAGTGTAGTATCTTGACCCAACATGTCTGCCATGTGGAACTTGACTAGCAACATATGCCACGGAAACACAACTGATGCAGTATGGTGAGTTTTCGAGGCTTCCAGAGGCACACTTATGTATATGTGTGTGACAGTCAGAAGGCTAAGCTAATAACCCGAAAAATAATTGAACTCATTGCCTTTCAAAGCAGAAGACGTTGCGTTGCCAAGTGCTTCCACCTATGTACTCTCACATCCAAAGTCTCTTTAAAGCAGGCATGTCGTCCTCTGTACGTTTCACCATGTAGTGATGTTATGTTCTATTCAAACATGAAGTTGAGTATGTTTTTACATACTAACATACATACTAACATGCCTGTTAGCAAGGCGCTGTGTCACTATGTCTGAATAGTAGTTCTGCTGTGTTAGCAATAACTATACAATATCAATGTTGCTGTAATATGTAGGTCATGTTATGTAAAGCGTTGTTGGCTGTTTTTGTTGTTTTTAGATTTTTATAAGATTTATAAGATTTTTATAGGCGGAATAGGATAATCCCTATTACCCGGATTGTTACATGCCTGATGCTAGCAGTTTTCATTATTTAGAACGCACAGAATTTGGAAAGGTGTGTGTTCATGTTCAAGGATTGTGGATGAATTTAAAAAAAGAAAAAAAAGAAGTGCTGTTTACTTATTAAGATTTAAGATCTGGCTTTTCCTTGGCGCTGCGACTAGCCATGTAGCCCCCCGAGGTTGGGCTACACTGTTTTTGTCTGCGTGTAGCCTGGAGCTTTGCTTCTACGCATCTTTTCATTCACTTGGAGGTACATAATGGGCTTGTGGAGGTGCAACACAAGGTCCAATGTACACTTCCTGTCCCTCACTTTTAAAGTGTACCATGTTGGGAATTGGTATGCCTCCGCACCGAACTGAAAAATTGGATTACAAATAGACGTACCGTTACACCCCTAACAAATATTCTGGCCTCTGGTACAACGCGGCCCTGTCCTGTCCTCTAAGCTCCTGTGTTGTTCCCACCATCCTTCCCCCCCACCCTCCTCCACCAGTGTACCACCTGCGGCAAAAGCTTCCGTCAGCTGCCCCACCTGCAAGACCACGAACGCATCCACAGTGGTGTGCGGCCTTTCTGCTGCTGGATCTGCGGCAAGAGCTTCAGTGTGGCGGCCCGCCTCACCGAGCACGCCCGCACCCACAGCGGCGAGAAGCCCTACGCCTGCCAGCACTGCCCTGCCGCCTTCCGCTCACGCTCCAACCTGGACAAGCACATTCGCCAGCATGGCGACCTCCCGGCGGAGGCCGCTGAGGAGCTGGCCAACGCCACCCAGCAGGCCCAGGTCCAGAAGGTCCTGGAGGGGGCCAAAGTGCTTTCCTCCATGGCTGCCACCGGGGTGGAGGTGGACAGCGGCAGCGTGCAGACCATCTACGTGCTGCAGGCCAGCGAGGGGGGCGGTGAGGCGATCATGATCCCGGCTGAGGAACTCAGCGGCATGGAGGGAGCGTCGCAGATGGTCATCCTGCCTTCGTCGATGCTGGGGGCGCAGGGCATCAGCCTGCCCACCATCACCATGGACGGCGGTGAGATCACCATGGTGGAGGCTTCACAGTCCCCGCAGCACGCCATCGAGTTCATCGTGGAGGAGACTATATGAGCGCAGGTGGTGTGAAAGAAATCTTTCGCCTTTGCATTTTAAAACTCAAACGTCTTTAGATTGCGACTTTACACATCATGAAGTTAAACATCAGAGCCCAATTGTACAGCCGTACTTTCACGAGGGAAGTCCGCCTCATAAAGTGTCCCCTGTTTTCCTTCCAATAAATCTCCTCAGCAGCTCTTCGGGAGCCTTTACTGCTGTCACTTGCCTCTTCTGGCTAACCACTGTGGAGAGAAATAGTACCCAGCTCAACAGCGGTCCAAGTCAGAAAGCATCCTCCATCACCCCCTTACTGTCACTTGCTGGAGGAGGAGTGTGTGAAGTAGTGTGTATCGTATAGATCAGCAGTCATTTGGCGGACATTGTTATTGATTGTACTCTAATTAAATAAATTGTATTATTATAAAACCATGCACGCTACACTTGTGATGATTTGTGCTACATAATGCAGTGACATTGAGTTTGATGAAATTATCAAGCACTTGCTGCCGTTCCCAATCATAAATAATGATCCTATTTGTAGCCCCATGGCAAGTGGTGTAATACAAGTTTTGCCCCCGCTGCGGTGGCCCATTACGGGTTTCCCAAGCTAAGAGTTTATGGCTGTCGCCCACCCAGTGATTACTGACAGGGGCGGATCTGAGCACAAAAGCGAGCAACCAAAGAGACCCACTCTATCTTGGTTTGCCTCCATGTCATGGATGCTGATGATGGTGAGGGGAACTGAAATGGCAGCAACATGAGTACGTATTGACCTCCTGAGGTGCAAAAACAATCGCATGGCAGCACTTTATCTGTGCTTAATTCCCTTTTCTGTGACAACAGCTTAGAGGCAAATCTATCCATGTGTGTCTTGTGAAGGTAAATTCTTCCCTTCCCTTCTCCTGGGACGGAGAAGTAGCCATTTAAAACCACTTTAAAGGATTTTTAAAATTGTGTTAAAAATAAGAGCAATGTATTTGGTTACAGCACTGGACTCTTATCACCAAATGAGGAAGATAGAGGAAAGAGCCCAGAATTACGGAGTTTATATAAGAGTTACCGTGCCCCTCTAGAAAGTGAAACTAAAGCTGGTGCGCTTTACACGTGTCTTACTACTTCTACTTTCTCTTCTAAATACTTTTCCATGGATTGTCTGAGTGAGTGTGTCAAGATGGTCTTCTAAAAAGCTCTCCAGGTATGGGCTACCTTTTTGACTAGTGGGCCACATTGGCTTAAAAAATTTGGCCGAGAGACCTTCTATATATAGGCGGTCGTCAAACAAAGCAACATACTTACTCACGGTGCAACAACATAACACATCTAAAGCAAGTTGATCACGTAAATCATCTACTGGGTTAACCCCCACGCAAGTAACAGCAACAACTAATCGCCAAATTAACATTCAACTCAAACTGTTATTTAGTGCCCACAAGGCATGCTGGGCAGTCTGGCGGCAACAACAATATGAAATATGAATGATCAAACATTGAATATCAAGAGTATGTAAAGATCTTGACGACCTCCTTAACATGTTTTGCAATCAAGCAAAAATGTTTGGAATCAGAGTGCCACTAGCCACCCAGCATCCCTTGCGGCGGGGACACAAAGGGGGTAATTTTGACATGGGTGGTGAACATAGACATTTGTAGGTAGGTAGGTAGGCAGGCTACATTGTGTGTCGCGTGTGTGTCGACGTGATAGCTTTTTCAAGCTAGCTACAGATTGCATGTGACTATTCCCTGTGTGACCTAAGGGTGCTACAGTAGCACTGAGAGTCATGTTGCCAGTTTTGAAGTTAGATTTTTTTTAAAGTCATTTGGAAATACCTGGTGTTGATGTTTGGTGGGCCTGATGTGGCACGCAAGCTGCAGTGTGCCCACCCCTGTGTTAGACCCGAAAATGCACTGACTCGATCTAAAAGTGTAATCATATCTACAGTAATAGTCTGGAAAACTGATGATTTGTGTTTAAAAATGCTTTGAATGAAGCCAAGAAACGAAGCAAATGATAACGTACATGCTTTACTTCATTTCTACAAAGGCTAGTCATGCTTTGTTCAATGTACCTTCAAATGATGCCGTGGCACCCCAGAGTCAATAACATCTGATGGCTTTTATTTGCACTTTTGTGTTTGTAGTCGGGTGCCAAATATGCCAGTTTGTCACCCAATAAAAACACTCCTCCACCTGTAAAGCTGGATGGAGAGTGTAATAGCTACTGGCAAACAATTCCCGCCTACTCCCAAGCAGTAATGAGGAAATGAATATCTGTAAATAAACGGCACGATGGCGGGGGAATAACGGTAAGATGAAACCTCCCCATTAAAATGTCAAAGCGTGTATTTATCAAAATTTTAATAAATGATGAGATGCAGGCTCTACAAACTGCTGTAATTCATCATTCTACATGAAAACAAATGTTTTTATTACCAAACCATGTATTTTTCCCCAAGTTATTGATTTGTTTTAGCCATAAATGATGTAACAATATGATGAGGAGACATATACAGATGCATTTATAGGATTTGTGAGCTTGTAGACACACTATTGTGCACTGTGTTTGTCAAATGTAATAAATGCCATATATCACATACAAGGTAACATTAGGGAGCGGGACTATGGAATCATAGGAGAGCCAAAATTGCAAAGAAATACACGTGGAAGTATGCAGAGAATTTGTTATTCTCCATTTTGTTGTTAGTTTTGTCTTTTCCGTTTCCTTTTTGTCATTCCATTTACCGGCTGGCTCAAGCTGACGACAAAAAGCAAAGGCAAATGAAGGACCCACGCCCTTCTGCCAGGATAACCAGTCCATACCTGACCACACGGTTCCTGATGCTGTGAATATGGACAGCAGTGTTTAAGATGTAGCTCTTAATGCGGGGGACCGCAAGCAGGTCACGGACAGGATGTAACGTCACTATCACGCCACCGTGCACATAATTTGTGCAAACATCTTACGTGTTGGAGTCCACATGGAAGCTGCTCAGAAAAGCAGCTAACACCTTGGATGTGGCTAACCGCAAAGGCTGTGGGTGGTTCCTTAATTTGCCTTTGCTTGAGCCATTAGGTAAGGCAATGAGAAAAAGCCAACTGGAAAAGACAAAGACAAAACAGGAAAATCGCCGGCAAAATGGAAAAAAAAAAAAGAGTTGAAAAAGAATATGACTACATTTGTATAATTTTGTATTATTGATTCTCTATATATTTCTACACGTAAATCCTTTGTTTAATTTTGGCACTCCTGGGATTCCATATGGGGCAGCAGGATACATACTAGCAGCACTAGCATTGTGCTAACATTACACTCACATTTAAACAGCAACATCATGCTAGGTTAGCCTAGTCACCGAAGAAAACACTTTTTCAAAATCAACAGGAATCAAGCAGAACCAGCCAGAAGAACATTTTCAAAGAGCATTAGTACGTGGTAAGAATGCCGTTCCAATACTTTGATTACGTTTCGAACCCATCTTGAATCATTCTTGACTCGAATGTAGTTGTAACAGTTCGCTTGCAGTCAGAAGATTTAAAAAGTGCAGCACCACCAGGAACGGGAGCTGGATCTTTAGGGGCTTCTTGGCTTGCAGAATCTCTGCCCAGTCCACGCTGTAGGCCGGTGGTGGAGTTCCTCACACTGGCTCCTTTTTTCCTTGGCGGCATGACGTGATGTGAATAAGGTGACACCTCAATGGTGAGTGACGTTTCAGCGGCAGTCGGCTGCATTTTTAATGTGATTATGTGGCATTCTAAATTACATCCAGACCCACTGAACAGAGAAATTTCCACGGCTTTTGAGGTAATTAAAAGATTATGATGGGCCGCACTGTGGATGAGTGGGTACTACGTTGGCCTCACAGGAGGTTCAGGGGTCAAATCTCTGTTGGGCAACTGTGTGGAGGTTGCACGTTCTCCCCGTGCGTGACTGGCGGACCAGTCCAGGGTGTACCCCGCCTCTCACCCAAAGACAGCTGGGATAGGCTCCAGCATACCTGCGACACAGGATAAGCGGCATGGAAAATGGATGGATGGATGGAAAGATTATGATGGCATTTGAAGTGCATTACAGTGTTAATATCAAAATATATTCCAGCAGCAATTTAGATGCATTGGAGCTATTTTCCTTCTAAATCGAGGCTCATTTGGAGACATTCTAGAAGGATTTGAAGTTTTTGCTGTTTCAGTTCTCCCTGGAACGTGATCAGAATGTTAGAATTTTAGTCGAAGTACCTTAAGAATATTTAGAATGCAGGGTGTAGTTAGAATACCTTTTGAATACTGTCAGATATTTTTCCACCTTGAATGCATCTCAAAAGAATATAACGTGCAAAACATTAAGACTGGCCACAGGAATAGCCCCGAATATTTGGAATGCAGTCAGAATTTTTAGAATGCACTTAGAATATCCAGGAATAAACCAGGAATTTTCATTCTGGTGACATTTCAGCACATTTCGCCTCGTGTGTGACCTGTGTTTAAATGATTAAACTTTTTAAGTTCCCGTAACTGACCGATGGATAATGGGGAGAGCTCCAGGCTGCATTTTTGTGGACAGCCTGTGTATTTTTATTTATTTCTTTTTAAGTGATGGCTATATTAATGGAGGGGTGCCATTTCGCACAATGGGGTCTTATAACCATGACTGAACTATTGTATGCCCTTTTTCTATACTGTTTTTGTACACTGTAGGTGACAGCACATCCATATAAAAGTACAGTAAATGTGTACATATCCATATGTGCTGCCCGGCTAAAATATTTATGGCCAAGGCAGGCTATAGAAACTTGTCATACGAAGAGAAAAAGGCTGTTATTTTCAAATACAGACAATTGAAACGGACTGTTATCCAGATTAATGGCCTGGAATGACCATCGGATTAACAACTGCATGGACCAGTAGGGTGCAAAAAAAGTGCATACAGCAACTAACATCCTCCACCCCTCCTTGCATCCCTTGATATTCTCTTGATATCATGAACACTAAAAATACCCAAAGTGACCCTCAGGAGAGAATGTTTAATGTTCAGCTCTCTCAGCAGTAAACAAGCTGACATCACAATGTCCTGTGCAGGTGAAGGACGACACAACAAGCTCTAGGTGTTCCAGGTTGCACCACCTGCTCTGCTGCAACACCAGATGAAGCAGACATGCAGTAAAAGGAAGGAACATTTCTGCTTACTGTGACAATACCATCATTCATACAAGCCACCATGTACCTTTTGGAACAAATTAATGACAAAAACTGAGGTTGTTTTGTACAAGAAAGTGTCAAAATGAAAACTGAAATGAAAACAGTAGCGTTGACAATAGAAGCAGTGCAATGCGACTAACCAGATTAATCACTGTTATTTGGATATTTTTATTGCTACACGGCAAACAAGTTACCGGTAGGTGCAGTAGATTCTCAGAAAACATGAGAATGTGTGCAATTGGGCAATTAGTTGAAAGGGGTGTGTTAAAAAATAGTCTGCCGGTGAATTTACAAACACAAAACTATTTTGTACAAACCTTTTTTTGGCAGTCCTGTGTATTAATAAACTAATATTTAGTTGTATGAGTAAACTTTTATATAACGGCTTCACATCTGTGTGGCATGGAGTCAACCAACTTGTGGCACCTGTCAGCTGTTATTCCACTCCAAGATTCTTTAGCAACAATCCACAATTTAACATTTCTTGGTTTTTAGCTTCAGAAACAGAATTTTTAATGTCACCTCACAAGTTTTCCAATGGATTAAGGTCCGGGGATTGGGCTGGCCAAGATTTTGCTCCTTTACTAGTGCGGTTGGGGTCATTGTCATTGTCATTGTCTTGTTGAAACACCCATTATATGATAAGGCAACATGACCGCTTCAAGTGTTTTGACATGCAAACTGATCCATGATCCCTGCTATGCGATAAATAGGTCGGCTCACAAACTGTCTGGGCCCCTTGGATCCAGAGAGAACAATTTTACTCATTAGTCCACAAAATGTTTTTTCATTTCTCTTTAGGCCAGTTGATGTGTTCTTTGGCAAATTGTAACCTCTTCTGCACACGCCTTTTTTTAACAGCGGGATGTTGCCAGGGATCCTTGCAAATAGATTAGCTTCACACAGACGTCTCCTAACTGTCCTGGTACTTTGAGGCAACTCCAGACTGTCTTTGATCATCCTGGAGCTGATCATTGGCTGAGCCTTTGCCATTCTGGTTATTCTTCCATCCATTTTCATAGTTGTCTTCCGTTTTGTGCCATGTGTCGCTGGTTTTGCTCTCTATTTTAAGGCATTGGAGATCATTTTAGTTGAACAGCCAAAATTTATTTGCACCTTGCGTGCAAATCCTCTGTTACATACTCCCAACATACTCCAAAAAAAACAAACTTTATTTTTTTATAGATAATTTCAGTGTGTACTAAAGTTTGGACCTAATGCATTTTGGGAAATTCCATTTTTTATACAATTTATAGGACAATAACATAAGATAATACATAATTAATTTCAATTTAACACAATTTTTTTTATTGTAATGTGTTTATCAGTTGCCCAAAAATGAGGTAAGAATAGGCCAAAATAAAAGCTGTCTGAACAATTTGACCAAGAGTATGTTTATAAAGAAAAACAAACAAACAAACAAACCGGTGAAGAATGACCTTATAAATCATTTCTATATCATTAATAATCAGATATGTGATTTCTGTTTTCAACAGTAAGTGGACGCACTATTTTGCAGCTGCCCTTTATAGCTAATCTATTATAAATGTAATAACCTGAGGTCATAAAGCGCAATGACACCATTAATTAATAACAATCGAGTGGGATAGGCAATATAAATCACTATGAGCTCACTATTTGGCAAGCAGGAGGTCATTTTTTCTCTTCCCGTTTTACTTTATTAGATCATTTCGTTTAGACTTTGTTTGAAAAGGACCTGTCTGTCATGTCTCCCCCCCCCCCTGAGAATGTTGTCCCCTCCAGGAATCCTTGTTGATGAGAAGAATTTCTTCTTGGATAACATGAGAGAAAATATTAAATTCGAAGAGTGAGGCTTATTGAATGCAGCCAGCATGTGTACTGCTACTATTGATTTTTTTTAGGTAAGGACGCACCGCAAGGATGTGCTGCAAATGCAAAGTGCAAGTACAGAAGAATACAGGCGAACAGCATCCAACAGCGTATCCGTAATGACTGACTTTTTTTTTTTTAAATGTGTGTTTTTTAAATCGCCCCCTTTTAATACAGTGCATTCATTGGTGTTTATTTGTAGTAGTAGTTGGTAGTTATCGCTAGACTGCCGGTTCGATCCCCAGCTCCCAGCCATTATCGCACAGCAGTAAAACCTGCAATGGATTTAACAATGTAAACAACACACGGGCACAGCGGGAGGGGTGAAAACAATAAATCATGTTGTGGTCGATGTAGTGTGTACGCTACACTGAACAATATGTCCCTGTGAGAAAAATTAGCCAGCTTTTTATTAGCGGGAAACAACCTTATTCATCCTAGATTGTGTGTAAGGGGAGCATTTTCTCGTCATATTTAGAGGGTACAATATTTCTTCTTTTCTTTTTTCTTCCACACACACAGACACAATTGCAGCATCACAGACATAACAAAACATGCTGCATTTATTCTTACCTGTGCCTTTTACACAGCAATGGGACGTTACCACGATCAGGTGCTCAATCAAATAATTAGATGCGATTGTCGGGTGTGAAATCTGATATCCTGGTTCTGGCATTGCAGAATATCTTTACTCACTGGTTGTATTCAGCCTTTGATTATAGCGGCAAAGCTGGAAAATTGCCTGGTCAACTTATTTCAAAGTTGTCTTCACTTGTTTTATTAAACAAAATAGGACCCTTTCACACAGTGTTTTTGTGGAATTTTTCTTGTGCGCTTGTTCTGTAGGCTCTCACGCATCTAATGATTGCATCCCAGCATGCCATGTTGCTGTGTGTTGCTGTATGAAAGGACAGACGGTTGAGGCAATATTCCACACTTGCTGGGTTCTGTGTGAACAGCAAACACTGCCTTCTGAGGCGATATTAGAAATGAAAAGTACCCGTGCCATAGATGCTGGTGGTGCATGACCACTAAGCTAACTATTTGATTGTGGGCTGCAGTATTGTTGTATGAAAGTGCACACAATAACTGCTATATCTCTTTTGATCTGCCAGTTTTGCTGGATCTCTGTGTGAAAGATACTGCTGGTTAAAAACCTCAAATTGTCTCAAAATTTAGATACTAGTCGCAAGTTTTAATACCAAAGATGCACTTCCCCTGCCCTGTTGTGTTGCTGTGGGAAAGGGTACACAGTTCCACTTTGTTGGGTTCTGTGTAAAAGACACAGATGAATGAATGCGGGATCTTCTAACACTGCACTAAGTCTTTCAAACATTTTAAAAATCTCATGCGATGGAGGTTCAACGCAAAAGTTTTTGTGCAGTTTCAGAAGAGGTAGGGCCCTTTTGGTGTGTGAAAGTGCACACAGTCACGGTGGAGTTCTGTGTAAAAGACAGACACGCTGGATCTCCTAATGCTGCATTTTTGTGGGAGAGGCTTGAGTCTCGGAACATTTGCTGACATCTCATACAAATGAAGGCGAGATCTTCTACCGCTGTGCTAAATCTGGTGGTTCAACTCAATTTTATGCAGTTTTAGAGGAGGTAGGGCCCTTTTGTTGTGTGAAACCACACACAGTTACGTGGAAGAGGCTTAAGTCTCATCTCATACGATGGTGGTTCAACTCTTTGTGCAACTTTAAAGTGGGTAGGGCGAGTGCCTGTATGAAAGTGCACACAGTTACAGTAGGTTCTGTGTAAAAGGCAGAATCTCCTGAGGCTTAAGCGAAGCCGAGCTCGTAGGTACTGGTTAAAATCTGCGTTTAAACACTCCGAATCCTCACAAGGTTATCATACTACTGTAATATTTCCACTCTAAGCAGTGTCAGTTAAGACGTGAGGGGGTGTCTGTGGTACCTGTCTCTTGGTTCTATGAACGTATACTACGCTATTAAAGTGGGACTGACCCGTTCACCTAATCTGGCACATGAATCATTCTCTTTGCTTTGTGTTCACATTATTCTAATTTATGGCCGGCCTGTGCTTCCTTTCCACCCTCCCCATTTTCCTCCCTCTCTCTCCATTTTAGAATCATTCTTTGCGCCTCTCGTCTGCTGAGGCGGCGCAACTGGCTCTGACTATGACAAAGTAGTCCCTGCACGCATTATCCGTGCGTGCGTGCTATGCTTGTAGCTCCTTGTTCTTTAGAGGTTGCAACAGCTTTAGTGGAAAGTGTGCATTAGGAAGGCAGAAGATGCAAGCGTGCGTGTTAAGGTGTGCACGCTGCAGCATCACTGCTGCTACATCTGCTGCTTTGCGTGTCACACACCCCTCTGTTTTGTCCTCCATTAGCCTCGCTCCTTTCATCCCCTGCTCTCCCGTTCACCTTGTTTTCCGTCATGTGACCCACCCACCCCGGACCACCTCCCTCCTCCGGCTTGTCTCCTCCCTCTCTCATTGATAGTGAAGCAGATGTGAGCAGAATGCTAAGGAGCTGCTCATTATTCCAGCAACAGAGTAAGGCGCTCGGCCTGAATGTCAATCCCCCAACGCCCCCCCCCCTCCCCAAGCCCCCCTCCGTCCTGTCTCCTTTCTGCGCCGGCCCTCCATCCCTCCTGTGCTTTCCAAGCAATAGTTGCTTGCAAAATAGTGTGCTCTCGACACCACAGCCAGTGGAGCACACGCGTAATGCTTGAGTAAAGTTTATATGCTGCGCTTGCTCATTTGTGTGTGTGTGTGCTATTATGTAAAAACGCTCTACATCAATTTGTCAAGAGCAAAGTGGTGTGGGATGGAAGATGAGAGATAGACTGCTGCCGAATGCACATTTTGACACAGGAGAAGCAGACGGCGAGCGGTGTGTTGCTTGAAAGTAAAGGTTATTCCACGTTTGAGTAACAAGGGGAGGGGAGTCAGAAGGGGGGTGGGTGGGTGAATACCAGAGATCAGACGGGACTGGAGGGTATGTGCCAGTGTGCAGGACATGGAGGCTGATTTCTTGGAATTGACATCTGTGGAGGGGGTGTTGCAGTGTGTGTGTGTGTGTGTGGGGGGGGGTTACCAAGACGGTGCAGGGAGACTCTTTGAATTGCTATATTTTTCTTATTATTATTCTATATATTGTTAAATATACTATTATGTTGAATATAATTATATACAGTTTTTAATTATATACATTCATTCATTCATTTTCTATGTCGCTTATCCTTATTAGGGTCATGGGTATGCTGGAGCCTATCCCAGCTGACTTTGGGCGGGAGGCGGGGTACACCCTGAACTGGTCGGCAGTCAATCGCAGGGCATAATTATATACAAATATAATATAACATATACACTATTATTATAATTCGTGTGGGTTTTCTCCGGGTACTCCGGTTTCCTCCCACATTCCAAAAACATGCATGTTAGCTTAATTGGCGACTCTAAATTGTCCATTAGAGTGTGAATGTGAGTGTGAATGTTTGTTTGTCTGCCCTGCGATTGACTGACGACCAGTCCTGGGCGTCCCCCGCCTCTGGCCCCAGCATACCCTCGACCCTAATGAGGATAAGCGGCATAGAATATGGAAGGATTAGAATATGATTATTATAGGTTTTTATCAAATATACACTTTAAAATAGTATTACATGTGTTAATATATATTATTGTATATTTACATATAAAGATGTTATTATTGGACCCAAGGACAATACTTTTTAGAAAGTAAACATGGATGTACTTTAGAGTAGTCAGTGTACAGCTTGTACAGCAGTATTATTACAGTTGCATGGGGGCAGTTTTAGACTTTGTTTATCTTTTGAGTGTTTTCTACTCTTTGACTACGTTCACACTGAAGGGTAGCATTCCCAATTTGGATATTTAGTTTTAAATCCAATTTTTTTGTGTGGTTTTCCAACACGATACGAAGCCCAAACACACCTCTAACATGACAAGTGAAGTTGAACGTGATGGAGTGGTTAAGTATGTCTGAGCAAGACCTGAACCCGAATGAGCACCTATGGGGCATCAAGTGGAAGGAGGAAAGGTGGAGGAGGATTCAGTGAGGCAGTGCGGGTGCTAACACCGGTTATGAAATATTAGCGTCTGGCTCCAGTGTGTCTAATGACACGATATCCAGAATGCACGTTAATTATGACAGGACACACAACAGTCATCGAAGAACCCTGGCTGCAGGAATCACAGGCATTACACGCCGTTTAGTTTGCAGGTGCCATTTTTTTGAGGAGTTGACCCAAGTCCTTCCTAGTTCATTCATTCGATCGCCACCACAATACTGTAATTGTCTACCAAATTTGCTAAATGTGTGACTTTCGCCATAAGCTGTGAGAGGACACTGAAATTTGCTTATTCACCATAAAACACAAAACGCCTCCCACCCATCTCCAGATACACGTGTCCATCAGGTCACTTGGAAATGATCAAAGAACATGTGCTGCAATACCTATGGAGTAGGCAGCCATTTTAGTTATATTTTTGATTTGAGCAATTTCCAGGCCCGCGGCCACCAAAATTGAGTTTTAATTTTGTATTCACACTTGCACGTGTAATAAAGGTTTACCCAAGGGAGCCTTCGGCGTGACATGGCCACGGTCTAATCATCTCAAGGGTGAGTAAGTGAGTCATAGGTGGCCCGGCGCTGTCATTTGCACATCATTGGATGAGATGCAAAATGAAATAGATGGAGATTTGCTTGACTTTTTTGAGGAAAGGGTGGCTTCTGTGGTTCTGTATGAGGTGGAATGTATCCCACCGTCGGAGGCAGTATCAGAGCCGTAAAAAATCGCTGCCGGATGTTGTGTCGCCGCGTGACAGCGACACAGTTTGCTGGGTTTTGTGTAAAGAGTTTTCAGGTGTTCTTTGTGGGTCTCGACGCCTGCCTGTTGCTAATCTAACTCACCAGTTGATGGAACAAAAGAAAACACAACATGATCCACTGCAGCATGAAGACCTGAGTACCTGCAAAGAAGACACTTGACAATTTATGTTCTTAGCCACACTATTGTTGCATTCGTTTGAATATAAGACGTCACCTCCCTTTTAATACAAGTGACATTCATATTCTTCTAAATCATTAACCACTGAAATAGCTAGTCAAGGATGGATGAGTGGGTAGCATGTTGGCTTTGCAGTCGGGAGATTAGGGTTCGATTCTCCGTGTGGAGTTTGCATGTTCTCCCCGTGCAAGCATGGGTCTTCTCTGGTTACTCCGGTTTCCTCCCACATTCCAAAAACATGCATGTTAGGTTAATTGGCAACTCTAAATTGTCCATTAGAGTGTGAATGATTGTATGTCTGCCCTGTGATTCACTTGCGACCAGTCCAGGGTGTACCCCACCTACTGGCCAAAGTCAGCTGGGATAGGCTCCAGCATAGCCGCGGCCCTAATGACGATAAGCAGCATAGAAAGTGGATGGATGGATAACCGGTTGAGGACGTTAAAATGATATTAATATATTTTTTAGCTGCTTTATTGATCGCCTTTTATCTTTTTTTGGAATTTTGCCCATCATCCACAGCCCTCCCGGACACATGAACACGTCCTCCTTTTATGTGTGTTGTAAATGAAAAACTGCAAACACAAGGCAATCAATGGAATTCACCCGTTCTGCCTATATGGCCCACTATTAAAAGACCTGTAAGAACTCCTTAACAATGTTATCTGGTTTTAGTTATCTGTGACCACGTCGTTTATGATGACATGTAATGCTTACAATGTTTTGCTGTATTTTGCCCATTTAAGCATCACCAGAACTTCCTGCCAGGAAGCATGGATTTCACAGCAACAAACGGTAATTCCATGATCAACAACATAGCTACCACTAATCATGGCAGACTTTGTGAGAGCTGACTCTCCCCAGACAGAAAATAATTTTTGCTGGGGGCTAAGAAGATTGGTTGGTGCTGTGTCACTACACCACTAACGTAGTTATTTGGTGTTAGCCTTCTCCCGGCTGGGCATGCCCGGAACACCTCACCAGGGAGGCGTCCAGGAGGCATCCCAACTAGATGCCGGAGCCAACTCAACTGGTTTCTCTCGATGTGAAAGAGCTGCGGCTCTACTCTGAGCTCCTCCTGAGTGACTGAAGCCATCCTAGGGAGGAAACTCATTTCAGCCGCTTGTATCAGCAATCTTGTTCTGTCGGTCATGACCCCAAACTAAAGTGAGTATAGGTGAGGGTGGGAACAGGGTGAGGGTGGGAACGTAGATCGACCGGTAAATTGAGAGCTTTGCCTTTGCTCCGCTCTCTCTTCAACACGACGGTCCGATACAGCAGCCGCATTACCGCAGACGCTTTGCCGATCCGTCTGCCGATCTTACGCTGCGACCTTCCCTCACTCATGAGCAAGACCCTGTGATACTTGAACTCCTCCACCTGGGGCAAGATCTCACTCGCATCCCAGAGGGTGCAATCCACTCTTTTCCGCTCGAGAACCACGACCTCAGATTTGGAAGTGCTGAGTCTCATCCCAGAAGCTTCACATTCAACTGCACACTACCGACAAGACCACATCATCTGCGAATACCAGACAACAGATCCCAAGCCCCCCAAACAGGACCCTCTCGAGACCTTGGTTGCACCTAGAAATGTTGTCCATGAAAGTTATGAATAGAACAGAATAAAATGTTGTAGCTACCTAACTAGCTACCTTTTTCCAGCAAGGTTATGTGTGGGGGGTGCATTTCAAGGCCACTGGTGCGTGTGAGTGACAGGAAGAAAAACTCACTTGGGAAGCAGGTTGGTGCCACCTTTTGGCTTTCATGTATAACTCTGTAGACCAATCAGTCACATCAGTTTAAATGGAGTTGATTGTTTTCCTCGTTTCATTTATTTCAAGAAGAAGGCGGACCATTGTTTGTTGACCAATCAGCTCCACCCTCCACATTATGACCGCTGAAGAGGTACTAAATAGACGTTTGCTTGCATTTTTTGGGCCCCTTTGGAGTGAAAATACAATAAAACGTGCACCCAAATGAAACTTGCATCCAATGGGCATGATTGCACTTCTTTGTCATATAACCTACAGCGGGAAGTGAACATTTTAGACAGATTTATGTGCCGCCAGCTGCTTTTTATTGACATTTTATTATTGGAAAACGACTGCCTGTCCCCTTACTGCTTCTTTAAAATACTACTGTAAGGCCACACAATGTTGTCACTAGCAATTAAACAGCCACCTCGCGAGCTGAGTGACAAAATCAATGATGCAACACAGTGTGGTGAGTAACACCCCCCCCCAGGGCGTGAAAAGCTGCAGGAGCCCCCCATGGGGGTTAAGAGAAAAAGATCCACATAGAAAGTCTACTCGGCGCACAAGCAAGCACACGGCCAGGGCCAACATCCTCGTCTCGTTAGAGGAGATGAGACAACGTGGCGTGATAGAAGTTTGGCCGGCGACATCTGATAGCGGCCTCTCTGGAGACTGCTGTCTGCTTGCCACAGCGGCGGTGGCGTTGTTGCTTTGTGTGACTGAGCGTTATAAATAGTGAGAAGGACGTCAGCTCCTTTCAAGGAAGTCCCACGCGACGCGTCGGCCGGCTTAGAGGAGATAGGATGACTTTTTAGTAAAGTGTGGGTCCCAGTATGGATGTCTACATGCTTGTTACTAGCATGTGGTTATCCTGACAAACATGCTTCCTTTCCTTCTAGGGTCTGTTCACGGCTGGGTGTTGCCCAAGAGCTTGCTCATATTGGTTCTATTTCATGTATTAGGAGTGTTGAAAGTCTCATGATATAGTATTGTTAAACCAATATAAATAAGAGATAAATAGATACTTTATTCATCTCCAAGAGAAATTCACGTTTCGAGCAGCTCCCCTGAAAATGTCATAATAAATGTAAATCACACAAAATTAAAAAAACAAACAAAAAAAAAAGGCAAGACGGGAAAGCTAAGAAAAGAAAAATGAGAAAATGAAATGATATATAACAGTATGATAAAATAGTCGTCAAGGTTCTTGTCACCATAAATCATTTATAGAATATGGAAATACACAGTGATATTTTTGGGTAGCAGATTATTGTTTGCTTCACGCATAATTTTAGCTCTTTGAAAATGCATTCGATTAGCAAATTTGAATAATTGTAATTTTGGAAATACAGTGTTTGTATGTTCTCCGTACGTGACATTATGGATTATCCTAGCTGATCTTTTTGACACTACATTTAGTGAGTCAAGTGTATAGTTATTTCCCCATATTTCCAAACAATACGTTAGGTATAGTGATACCAGATAGAATAAGAGAGTATGGAGTGATTTTTGATCAAGGACAAGTTTTGCTTTACACAGTATTGAGATCTTTATTGCCACTTTATGCTGTATATTTTTAATCTGAGGTTTTCTGCTCATATGTGAACTCTTGTGAAACCAAAAATGTCCACACCATCGGTTTGTATACTTTGTGCGTACGTATCATTTCTGCTTACCAAATAGCATTAGTTTAGTTTTTAATTTAGATTCAGGGATAATCTGTTTTTCTGAAACCATTTGTAGTATGGTCATTGCCTCTGTCACATTAACTCGTGTGTGCTTTCTCAAGAACAAAAAGCAGTAGTATTGTCTGCAAATAATAATAGTTTTAGGTCTTTTGTAACTTTTGTAACAGATTTTATAGGTTGAACGGTTTTGGTCCCATTATTGACCCCTGTGGTACGCCACACAATATATTTAAACTTGCAATTGTGTATTCTCCATGCTTCACCTTATTTCCTGTTTTCCAGAAAGCTTTTGACCCAATTCAAAACAAACAAAGTGATTTTTTTTTTTTTTTGATGGGGCCCAGAATTTCTGGCGGTGCCCCTTGGGTTAGCCTATTTGCTGATGAAGAACAGCATGATAAAATTTACAGCCCCCATATTGGTAGCTGACTGATGCGTAGTTTTATTTTGACAAGTGAAGCAAATCTTTTATTTATTTATTTTACAAAGCTGTAATTTGTGAACTGATGGATTTCTACATACAGTAGGGTTCAAAATCATAGCAGTCCAATGTGACTAGTACTGTACAAGTACTGTTATTAGTATATTTTTATTGCTACATGGCAAACAGTACACAATGTGGTGCAGTAGATTCTCAGAAAACAAACATGACCTAACATCCATAATATGCCCGCTCTTAAGGCTGTGCAATTGGGCAATTAGTTAAATGGGGTGTGTTAAAAATAGCAGAGTGACATTCAATTATTGATCAATGATCAATTTTGTGAAAAAATAGGTGTGAATCAGGTGGCCCCTATTTAAGGATGAAACCAGCATTTGTTGAACATGCATTTCTCTTTTAAATGAAAGTGGGTCGTTGAAGACATTGTTCAGAAGAACAGTGTACTTTGATTTAAAAAGTTGATTGAAGAGGGGGAAAGCTTATGAAGAGGTGCAAAAAATGATCTCTGATGTCTTAAAATTGAGCGCAAAACCAGATTCACGTGGCAAAAAAGACATTTGGAGTCTAGGGACACACATTACTGTTTACAAGCCCCCTTTACATAATCATGGACTTTTAAGACAACTATATACTGTACATATAAATAACATTGACTTGGTAAAGGAGGGCTTTTATGTCTCAAATCCCAGCAAATTCTCCAGAAACCGGCTTGTGTGTGTGCATGGGATATCTGCAGTGAGAAATGTGTGCGAGGCGTGATGGTGTGATAACGTTTATCACGCCGAGCATGTAGCCATGTCAAACTCTGTCAGGGTAGTTTAGTCAGACTGAGGGTGTGGAACAGATCCACATGCAAGTGTGCTTTTTTTCCCTCCTCATGACCATTTCTTTGTTTTGGTGCCTTTCGTCTTCTTTCAAAGGCTTATCGCACAGACTTGACAGAGAAGAAGAACAGGTGAGGGGCAGTTGATATTCATCTTTGAGAAAAATACCTTAGAGCAAGAGAGTGGGAGAGAGAGAGAGCGCGGGAGTGGGTGGGGGGAGTGTGCAGAGAGAGAGATGATTAGATTGGAGAGAGAGAGAGAGCGAGGAGGAGAGAGTCGGTCAAGTGAATGCAGCTGAATCACAGGGAAAAGTCCACCAGGTGGATCCATGGATGCATGGACTGTTGTATGGATGCATGAATGGATGGATGTATGCATAGATGCCAGCCGGATCAACAAATGGATACACTGAATGTGGCGGTGCGACCAGCGAAAAACCTCGGAGTCGCCCGCCCGTGCATCTGCATCTCCTGTGAGAGAGCCGCAGTGAAAACCAGCGCACAAGTCATTCCTCGTCAAAAGGCAGCCAGTGAGAATTCAAACTGGTGAGTATTGACAGTCAGTGAATGCATCACTGTCTCCTATGTAGAGCTTACATTGACATAAGATCTACTACAGACTTGATGTGTGTGTGTGTGTGTGTGTGTGTGTGTGTGTTTTTCCTCCACAGAGTGTGTGTCCATCTAGCGAGTACATTGGTATTCAGCCCAGGGAGCTCCACGATCCCACTGCGCCTGTCCCCAGGATGGGATCACAGAGCAGGGATTGTGCAAACCAGTGGAAAGCCCCCCTCAAATGGGTGAGTGTCCATCCTCCTTCTCCTCTCCTTCTTCCTCTCGTCGTTCTCCTTCTCCTCTTCAGTCTGCTGTCTCTGTCCGGAGATTTTTTTCCTCTCCCTCATAGCGTCAACCGGTGTCTCTCCTTCTGCTACCCCCCCCCCCCCCCCACCTGTTTGTCTCCTGCCCCCCTTATTTGCTCTCCTCCATCTTTATGTTTTCTGCTCATCAAGCATCCATCCTTTCTTTTCATTTCTTCTTTCAGTCAACCGGTGTCCCTCGCTCTGTATCCTAATGTCCTCTCTTTATCCAGCGTCATCCCTCCATATGTCCTCCTCTCATCTATTTTTTTTTTACATGTCTCCTCAGCCGGCATCCATCCTTTCCTGTCTTCTGTTCAGGCCCAATGTCCTCCTCTCATCCAGCCCTATGCATGTTTCCTAAACGCGTGTCCATCCCTCTTGATGTCATATGTCCCGTCATATCTCTCCTTCTGTCCTTTTCTGTAATCAGCACCCATGCCTCCATACATCCTCTTCTGGTCCACTCACTTTCTTTTACCTGTATACATCCTTTCTAATGTCCTCTCTTCCTTCAGCATCCATTCCCCCCTTTCTGCTTCCAGCACCCTTCCCTTCCTATGTCCTCTACAATTCCAATGTCCTCTTCTCAAGTGGCATTCCTCCCTCCACATGTACATCTAGCACTGTGTGTGTCTCTCAGACCAGTCCTCATTCACATTCTTGTATGTGTCTTCAACCAGCGTCTATCCTTTCTAATGTACTTTCCTCCATCAGCCTCCTGCCCTCCTTATGTCTCCTCCTCAACATGTGTCCTCTTCTCTTTCAGGCCTACATATGTCTCTTAAAGCAGTGTCCTTCCCTCATTACATCACCATCCATCCCTATTGTCCTCCTCCAGCATCCTTCCCTCCTTGTGTGCCCCTCTTACCCACCTCCATGGAGTGTATGCCTCCCGAACCAGTGTCCATCCTTCCCTATGTCCTGTTCATTGCATCCCTCATTATGTCTTTTCACTTCTTCTGTCATCTCTTGGCCTGTGTCCATGTCGGTTATCTCCTCTTCCTGCTTTCCTTTTCTTCTCTATCACCAGTCTCTTTAAGCAGTGTCCATCTCTCCTTCTGTCCTCTGCTGCCCAAGTCCTCTTCCAGCATCACTCTCTCTATATACTGCCCACGTCAACACGGAAGCAGGCTTGTCTCGTTTGATGGATTTTCGTTGGACGTCTCACTTCAGTTGTCTCCCCACCACTAACCCTCCCAATCTTGCTTTGTCACCTCTTCCCCTCCACTCGCCTTTTTGCATGGCTCTTGCTCTCTCTCTCTCTCTTTGCGCATTCAAACAGAATTCAGATGTTTGAATTTTTTTTGTGACGTTGTCAATGACTGAATGAATGAATGACTCTCTGTGTGTGTGCGTGTGTGTGTCTGTCAAAAGCATTCTATTTTGGAGTCGCTGCCAATCATTTTGGTTCCTATTTGTGTGTGTGTGGGAGACAATGCAAAGAGTGCAAAGGTGTGTGTTGAGGATCAGCATGTGGGATTAGAAGATCAATGTGTTTAACAGCCTCAGGCGTGACAGCTGCGACACATATGTACACACATAGACACACACCCACACACACGTGTGCATTTTTTCTGCATCTCTTGCTGACTTACCTTCTGCACATTAATTCACGTCCACCTACCTGCCTTCACACCTGTGACTCAATGACGTGTTCATGGTGGCAATGATGGCCATGCACACGCACTGGAATCTAAAGCTATGAAAAAGAACATGATAGGCATGGATTTATTCCAACAAACATGCTTGCCATGTGAAGTCGTCCCTTGCTCCCTTGTTCGAAGATCGCTTCCTCACTCTTTCGCGATTTTTCTAAAATGAATGAATGGCTCAATATTGGTCAAAATACAGACCCTGATCAAAATCTTAAGACGAGTTGAAAAATTGCCAGAATTGACCTTTTGCACATTTGGATCTTAATGAGGTCTTAAGTAGAGCTGCAATATGCAAAAGCAAGAAGGGGGAGTGTGAAAAAAACACTGAAATGAAACTGAAATAGGCTGTTTATCAGCTGATCAAAAGTTTAAGACCATCGCTCAAAAAATGACAGAAAACGATGTTCTTAGTAGACCTCAGTAATGAATAGCTCCACCATTCTTGTTGATCACTTCAATAATTGGTTTGGGTATGCATGATGCAAGTGTTTCCAGGAAGCTAGTTGGAACACTGCTCCAAGTGGTGAAGATGGCTTCACAAAAGGCATCAACTGTCTGGAACAGATGGCCATTTTTATAAACGTCCCTTGCCATCCATCCCCAAATGTTCTCTGTGGGATTTAAATCAGGGGAACATGCAGAATGGTCCAAAAGAGTGATGTTATTCTCCCTGAAGAAGTCCTTCCCTGAAGAAGTCCAAGCGAGCATTGTGAACTGCAGCGTTGTCCGGTTGAAAAACCCAGATGTTACCACACAGACGAGGGCCCTCAGTCATGAAGGACGCCCGCTGCAACATCTGCACAGAACCAGCTGCTTTTTACACTTGCCAGGGAGCATCAAACATGATACATTGAAAGGTGGAAAAAAGTTGTATTCTCTGATGATAAGGAGATCCCACCTAAAATGTTTTCTACCTAGCACAGTGGAGGGGATTCCATTATGATCTGAGGTACTTTCTCATTAAGTGGCACACTGGAGCTTCAGGCGGTGCAGGGTCATCAGACAGCGGCTGGTTAAGTGCAGATGTTGCAGTGGGCATCCCTTATGACTGAGGGCCCTCGTCTGTGTGGTAACATCTGGGTATTTCAACAGGACAATGCTGCAGTTCACAATTCACAACTCGCATGACGAAGGACTTCTTCAGGGAGAATAACATCACTCTTTCCCCACTCTGTTTAAAACCCTTTGTTAAGTTTAGAATACATATATTGAAACCTAATTACCTGTCTTAGCATTCTACCAAGCTATGATGTGTCCATATCTTGTGACCTTGCAGTGATCTCGTTGCCTGAACATTACAGTAGTGTAAAGGTGACAATAGGGTTGTCATTTCTTGTCTCCAGGGCTCTGATGATGTAAAAAAATCATATCTAGAAAGTCATAAACAGGTTTTCTCTGCTCTAACAACAAAAATATTCCAATTATTAGTATTGCGTTTTTAGGGTGAGGAGCTCGGTCATTCGGGAGGAGCTCAGAGCAGAGCCGCTGCTCCTTTACATCGAGAGAAACCAGTTGAGGTGGCTCGGGCATCTAGTCCGGATGCCTCCCGGACGCCTCCATGGTGGGGAGGCACTAGGATGCACTGACAGGGATTATGTCTGGGTGTCCTTACGGTGGAAATGAAAAAGGTGGCTGGAGACCAGGAAGTTTGGACTTCCCTACTGAGACTGCTGCCCCGACTGCAACCCGTACCCGGCTAAGCGGAGTTAAATGGAATGGAATGGAGTAGTGAATCCTACTTTGCGGAAATGGACTCATCGCAGTCTGGAACTAATTAACCGCGATGAACAAGGGACGAGTTTTTAGTCATATAAAACATTCTAAATTGTCAATGACATTTGTGGTCAAAATGCATAGCAATACGCTACCCTAGATATTTTTGAATCATTAGACAAATGGTCAATGATTTATGGACAATTAGTCAAATGCTAAGTCTCGGCTGTGCCCCTGCAAAGACGTTGGTGCTTGTTCAACCAATCTTGCTCCGATTTTACACACATCTTACTCATGTTCTTGTCAAAAGATGTGAACCAAATTTTGTGGCATGTCAGCTAAATACCATAAAGTTACAGTGAGTATTTTATAGAGCTGCTTGAGAAGTTTGAAGGCGGTCTACCTCATGGGGGTAAGATTTTAGGGATTAATAAAAGCACCATTTGTTAGAAAAATATTAGCAGTTAACAGTAGGGGTGAATGTTTAGACACATTTTCACCTCTTAGTATACAGCGGTTCATGAGTAGAACATGCAACATGCAGCCCTTTTCCATACATGATCAATAAAATAGCTAATATAACCCAATACCCATGACCCATTTTGGACCCTGACCCTAAGTTAAAGGCCTCATATTGGTGGTTTCAACCTAAATGGTCCTGTGAGGATATGGGTGTTACTGCAGGGTCACATAAGTCCACACAGCAGTATTGGTTGGAGCGCATAAGTCCACTGCACTCAAGGTTTCATTCTAATTGGACCATCCCCTTTACTGGTGTGGGAAAAACACAGACTGTATGCTCCCCTGAAATAGATGATGTCATCAAGGTCTGCAATGAATATAGGTTCTGTTCTAGATGTGAGCTCAGAGTGCTTTTCATGCCTCACGATTGCTGCTAGACATTCAATAAGTGCAAACTGTTGCATAGTAACAGTGAAAAGGCAACCTGTTGAGGAGCTGAAAATCTGACATCCGACGTCTAATTTTAGATTTAAAACACTGCATAAATACCCCCCCCCCAAAAAAAAAGGGAAATAAATGACAGCGGCAGCAGCCAAGACTGTCTACGCTGAGGCAAGCAGTGGTTTTCCCATCTGTCATCTGAATCATACTTGTCAGCTTCCATGTCTTGGCACCTGTTAAAAGGGACACATGATTATGACAAGCACTAATTAGTGGGGGCAAAAATAAATGGGATTAATTGTGGTACATTACAAAGTTAATCATTTTTTTACTGGATCTTTTACACAGGACATGTCAAGTGTATCGTCTGCCGCGTGATGATTGTAAAATGCACATTGAATTCGATGCCAGGAAGATGAAATTAATTTGTGTTCACATTTAGGAATCAGTAGATTACTGTCGTGTTCAGTCGTCTATCGTTCATGGTTATTAGCCAGCAGACTACTTCCTGCTATATGGCCAATGATGTTATATATGTTATATATTAAACGGAAGCTAGAATTTGGGAGGTTTTGTAGTTTGTTTGTTGGAACTTGTATTAGCATTTGATTGTTACCTTGAAGACCGCTTCTTAGCATTTGATTATTATATTTGATCTTGTTTATGTACGATAAAGTAAGTCTAAAGAATTGTGCAATTTTTTGGAGGGTGGAACAATTCTCTCATTGCTCAAACTGCAAAAATTGTAAATTAATTTCAACAAAAGTGCTAAAAAAAGTTGTTGTTTTTTTTTTTAGCTTCCAGGCTACTTTCTGGTTAACTACCAAGGTACTTCCTGGTTTATGGCCAATGACATAAGACATCGGCAATAAATGGATTCTACTATTTCCATGGTACTACTTTTGTTCTTTGTACTGAAATGACAAAAAGAAAATTAATTGAACTCAAATGAAAAATGGTAGGGCAACATGTAAAAAACAAAAAGTAACTCAGTTGCAACAAAATTGAATATAACCATCGCGCTTCCTTGATTTGTTTATTTGTTAGATAGCGGTGAACTTCCTGGTTAGTGGCCAAGGACAAACGATGTTAGGAGTCTACCGTTTATACTGCGGGGCAGAGGCAAAGGCTAGTTATAGGCCATAATCAACCTTGAAACAGCGATCATTTATTAATTAAATAATTTTGGTGGAAAAAAAAACTTGATAAAGCACGGGAGCGGTGTAGCGAGGGACAACTGGAATTAAATTCCAACAAAATTGATAAGAATAGTTGCGTGGTCTTGGTCTGTTAGCTAGCAGGCTGCTTCCTGGTACATGGCCGATGATGCAAGTTTTTAGGAATAAATACCATTGGCATTCTATTTTGGGGGAAATTGTTTTTTTCACTCAAATGGCAAACACAAGTACATACAATTGGGGAACTCTGTGCTTTTGTCTGTGTGCTATAGCTATGGCCAATTATGTAAAAAGGATTCTACCATTTGCCTTCTTGAGTGTGACCATTTTTTTAAAATAGAAATTTCAATCAACTCCTACAAGAGTGATAAAATTTGTAGCATACCATAGTTAGTGTTTACTCGTCTCCCTATTTGTTAGTAAGGAGACTACTTCCTGGCTCAATGGGAGTCTACCATTTATATTGCGGGGCAGAGGGAAAGGCTCCAAAAATTGGAAACAAAACACCTTTTGTGTTATGTCTAATTTACACCAAATTTGAATGTTTTTAATAGACGTGTTATCAGGCAAGTGAACAAACAGCACCTCAAACTCTCCTCTCTGAGATACTCAAACCAGTGAGAGGTCTCATTATGTGTCATCACATTTTGGGCACGATTCTACAACGACGGAGAGCTGAAGTGGAATAAAAAGAAAGTATAATTATCAGGTGTGGATGTAAAATCTGAGGAAACTGAAGGAGGGTGTGACTAGGTCAAGCCTTTTTTTTCCCAAAATGAGAAGTTAAAATTCAGAAAGCGCAAGAAGGGTGTAAAGGAGTTGTAGGGAGGGAGTGGCAAGGGCAAAGCAGACGTGCCGGAGAGTGACGCTGAGCTCAGGTTGCAGAAGATAAGTCGAAGGGACTGTAGCATTTTTGCTTGAAATTCTCAAGTGAGTGGAACATTACAGTCTTGACTCAAACGGTAAAAATAGTAAATCCGTTTCAACAAAACTCATAATATTAGGAGTCAACTTCCTGGTTCGTGGCCAATGATGTAAGATGTGAGAGTGATAAAAACTGTAGCATACCATAGGTAGTGTTTGGTTGTCCCCCAGTTTGGTCGCTGGCAGATTACTTACTGGTTCAATGTTATGAGTCATTCATTCATTTTCTATACCGCTTATCCTCATTTGGGTCGCAGGTATGCTGGAGCCTATCTTAGCTGGCTTTGGGCGAGAGGCCAGGCACGGGGAGAACATGCAAACGCCACACAGAGATGCCCAACAGAGATTCAAACCCTGAACCTCCTGACTGTGAGGCCAATGTGCTACCCACTCAGCCACCGTGCAGCCACGTTAGGAGTATACCGTTTATATTGTGTGGTGGAGGAAAGGTTCCAAAAAATGAAAAAATAATAGTGTTATGCCAAATTTGCTCCAAATTTTAATGTTTTTTTAATGTGTTACCAGGCAAACTAACAAACCATCAGGGGGCAGGCTAGGGGCAGGGCAGGGGTGGGGGCGAGAGTGACAAGGGCACAGCAGACAGGCCGGAGAGTGACGACGGGCGGAGTGACACGCGTGATGAAGCGGAGTGACACAAATGTCAGCGAGCTAACCTTTTATGCACTCTTTCTCCATCTCCTCTAGATGTGATGTCTTTAGCGGACGGCATGGCGACGAGCTAACCAGTACCACCACCAGCAGCAAACCCCATTTACAGTCACACCAGTCCAGTGTGGGCTGCTTTGGACGCGCTGGACCAGGAGTCCATTCACTGACATCCACCATCTAACCCTTTGAGCAGATAATTCAGCTTGTCAGGAGCCTCATCAGAAACGAAATAGGCTTGCCGGGATGCCCCTGCGAGGGGAGGGAGCTTTCGGATACATCCGGAACCATCCGCTGGATATCCTGTTGAAATTGCAAAATTTGGTGTGTGAACACTGCTGAGCGAGGAGTAATTGAAAACCTTCTTTCCTCTCTGGGAAAAAGGAAAACTGTGTGTCCTGATTTCCCTCATCAGGCCGGGAAGAGAACTCATTTTTGTAATGAACAGTTCTATCCCAGCTTTTTCTCTAGGAGTGATGAAGGAATAAAACAGCCCAGAACAGATAACGAGCAAACAGGTAGACGAGAGAGGGAGAATTAACAAGGGTTGTGTAAAAACCCTTTTAAAAAGGTCCGTCGGTGCTGTATTAGAGTGCGGTGTGCCGGGGAGGGACTGTTTGGAGGTACTAGGGTTAAAAGACCGCCCCAGCATCCCACCACCACCACCTGCTTGGACTGTCTCTTTGGGCTTGGAGGCAGATGGAAAGATGACGGAGTAAACAGAGATACAGACAGACAGGTCTTCTTCAAGCGTCAGGGCGTGGAGCCAGGAGCAGCCGACATCACGCGACTCATTGTCATTCTGAGCACGTGTGAGGGGGAAAGACAGCGGAAAGGGGCGCCTGTGGAAGGGGAAGAGGGGGAGAGGCGTAAGAAAAGGGGTCGGCCTTGTTTTGTCGCTCCGGCCTGCTTTTTTCACTCAAAGAACAGGTGGCAAGAGAGCAGGTGTGTGAGAAATCCTCCTCTTCTTCATCTGCACGACATTTAACCTTTTATGTCCCACTCGCTTCCCGCCAGCTGGCAAGGTGATTGCTTTTCTGGAAAACAAGAAAAGGAGGACAACAAAAACAAAAGGGATTACTTCCGTTTCCATCACACGATAAACACCGGAGATTCCTTCAGTGTCCCCCCTCCATAACACCATGAAGCCCTCTAGCCTTGGCTGAGGCTTGAAGTGCTCTCGACCACCACGTCCCCTTTCTCCCCTGCGTTCCCGACTCCTTCTGTAAGTAAAAGCTTCTCACTTCTCCTTGTGTGTTGTTTCAGTATGTATGTGATGAGAATCAAGCATTACCAATCTTTTTTTTTTTGTCTGCAGTGTGTTTTTTCCCCCTGACATCTTTGGCAGCATGTTTGCTTTCCTGCTCTTCCTCTGCCCCAGGCTATTTCAGCATATGTATGTGTGTGTATGTGTGTGTGTGCATCAAAGATTGTGATCTTACAGCCAAGCTTACATGGGCATCAGGGTGATGTCAAAAACCCCTTTCACACCGTCTTCTTTTAAAAGATGGCTTTTTTTTAGCACTGTTTTCCTTTGTCGCTGTTCTGTATAAACAGCACTAAGACAGAAAGGGGGGTAGACGAGTCCACCTGTCAGTTTGTTGCCTATCGGAGCGGTAACAGAGATGGGACGCTTCCTGTGTGAAAGGAGAGTCCGCAGTGCCAGTGGGGACATTTCAAAACTGGGATCATTTCGTTCCCTGCCAATAATGGCGGGTTGTTGTGTGAATATCCCATCTTTGCAAGATTCTGTGTAAAAGGCAAATGCGGATCAAAAAAGCCAGATCGTGTGTTACGGCTCAGCTGTAAGCGCTGTGTGTAAGAGGCTACTGACACAAAATGGAAGACAAAGTAGCTTACTGACAGTAGCTGAGAGTTGGAGGTAGTGTCAGTTTCTGGAATGTTGCTGTGTAAAGGGCACATAGTTGAATTTTGGCAATTGGCGGAATTTTGTGTAAATGGAAAAGCTGGATAAATGCCAGATTTGCTGTCATGGTTCTGATGTGAAGGAGGCTACTGGCACAAAACGGGGGACCAATTAGCTCCCTGCCAATACATGGCGTTTGGAGGTAGTACCTGTTTGTTTATGTTGATTTCAGGGCACGCAGTTGTGGCAGTACCCCACCTTGGCTAGCTCCTGTGTAAAAGGCAGAGATGGTGGAATGCCAAATCTTCCATGTGACAATTGTGTGGCGCTACTGACACAGCACAGGGTACCAAGTTGCATCAGGTAGTATCTAGTTATAGGATGCTATATTTCTGTGTGAAAGGACACAGTTGTAGCAATATTACACCATTGCTGTGCTCTGTGTAAAAGGCAAAGGCAGATGAGCAGAAAATCGTCTATTACAGCTCTCACGTGGCAGTTGTTTGGGTTTTCTGTGAAAATGGCTTTTGAAACGGAATGTGGGACTAACTCGCCTTTGTAGGTAGATTGTGATCTATTTGCTGGATGCCATGTCGCCATGTGATTGATCATACCTTTGTGGCAGTTTCCCACCTTCACTGGGTCGCGTGTAAATAAATGGTGGATGATTGCAGAATCTGCTATTATGCCGACACAGAATGCGGGACTGCTCTCTGCCAGTGTTCCGCCTCTTGGAGGTAGTACCTGATCTGACTGCGGGATGCTGTGTTGCTGTGTAAAAGGACAACACAGTTGTGGCAATAGCCCGCATACGACACACTCTTTGTATCCTCAATGGACAAAAAAATGCACACCTTTTTTACGCTGGCCTGGGAACAGCAGAGAAGAAAAGATGCTACACTGCTGCTTGCCTTTCAAAACGAAATGACTTTCAAAGTTAAACTGCACATTGAAATATAGTAAATATATAACTACAGTACATCGACCCCGCGGCCCTAATGAGGATAAGAGGCATAGAAAATGGATGGCCGAATGGAACTACATTGATCTGTGTTCACCAAATTGGCATTCCAGACAAAATATATTGATCTAACATTGCTTGAAAGGTAATCAATCCATTTAATCGGTACTAGGAAATAAAGCATTGGATTTAAGGACGGCAGGTTTTATTATGGATGTGTGTTTATAGCTATTTTAATGATAAAGACGTTAAATGTTACCCTTGCAACGGTTGGTTTTGACGTAAGTCGATTAGTCATGCCTGTTGACTGCGGCGCACGGATGACGTCATGTGACGCTGAGGGTGCACGCTCTTTTAACCAAAGTCAGTCATGTCTTATCAGGTAGAATTAATCATTCAACCTGTTAATTTCTGCATTCATTAATTCAACCTGAAGTGTCGGTTGCATTCAAATAAAACGTGAATGGGTTTGCCTTGAATTGTTGTTTACTTGTTTGTTTATATCAATAATTAACCTATACCTGATTCCATTACAAAATGCAAAGGGGATTTGGGAAACTTCACCTGCGCTGTCCGGTATCCAGCTATTTATTTCACAGTCAGACTGCTTGAATTTTTGGCTAAAAAGTTACTGAATCAATTTAAAGTTTAAAGTTATCGTCCTTGAATCGAATCGGCAACCATGAATCGTGATACGAATCGAATCGTTGTTCAAATTAATCGTTACATCCCTGGACCCCAGACCATAACTGACCCACCACCAAAACGGTCATGCTGAATGATGTTGCAAGCAGCATAAAGTTCTCCACAGCATCTCCAAACCCTTTCACGTCTGTCGCATGTGCTCAGGTAGAAAATGCTCTCATCAGTGAAGAGCACAGGGCGCCAGTGGCATAGTTGCCAATTTTCTCGTGGTCTATGGCAAATGCCAATCGAGCTCTACGGTGCTGGGCAGTGAGCACAGGGCCCACTACAGAACGTCGGGGCCTCAGGCCACCCTCATGGTGCCTGTTTCTGATTGTTTGGTCAGAAACATTCACACCAGTGGCCTGCTGGAGGTCATTTTGTAGGGCTCTGGCAGTGCTCATCCTGTTCCTCCTCCTTGCACAAAGGAACAGATACGGATCCTGCTGAGGGTTTAAGGACCTTCTGCAGCCCTCTCCAGCTCTCCTGGAGTAAATACCTGTTTCCTGGAGTCTCCTCCATGCTTTTGAGACTTTGCTGAAGGACACAGCAAACCTTCTTGCAACGGTATGTATTGATTTGCCATCCTGGAGGAGTTGGACTACTTGTGCAACCTCTGTAGCGTCCAGGTACCGCACCATGCTATCAACAGAGATGTTGATCCATGCCAAATGAAAAACTACAGCAGTAGAAAGTCAGTCAGTAAAAAATCAGCCAAAAGAGATGAGGAGTCAGTGGCCTCAACCGGGAAACCATTCCTGTTTTGGGGTCTGTCTCATCGCTGCCCCTCTGATGCACCTGTTGTTGATTTCAGTAATAACAAAGCAGTTGAAACTGATTAACAACCCCCTCTGCTACTTAACTGACCAGATCAATATCCCAGAAGTTTGGCTGATAGCTTACTATACTCTGATAAAAAAAGTGTTCCTCTAATTTTTTTGAGCAGTGTTTTTTGTGTATTATGAGCCACTCAAAACAGGCCAATGATCCACTTTTGGGCCTTGAGCCACCAGTTGAAAACCCTTGTGTTTAAAAGGCACAGTCTGATCAATGCAGATCTGAATTCGGTTCCAGATCTCATTTTGCAGCATCAATGTGTGAAAGTCTAGAAAGAGGCAACGGAGAGGTCTTCTCTCGGTGCTTGTGTATGTTAGCCTTCGTATTGGTCCTGAGGTTAATTTGGACTAATTAGTGCTGAATTTTTTGTGCTTCTCTGAGCATTTTTGCCTTTTCTGTCAAAAGGAGGAAAAATGGAATGGAGGATGAGGGTGAACCAGCTAATGAGAGTCACTCTGATTCCCTGACTTGTACTTTGCCGCCTGCATTTCACGCCCGAAGCGTCGCGCCCCGGCCGCATATCATTTCCGCCTTCTTTCATCTCCATGCGTGTTGCATCGGATGTCGGGCCCGAGCTCTGTGCCGTGCCGCACATTACCCCCCCGCCCCCCTTCTGTCTCCTCAGACACATGCACATCTTTATACACTGTCACAGTTGCTAGGCCCCCCGAACCCGGGAGACGCTCAATCAAGATAGTCCCGTCAAACAGACCAATGAGCTGCGAATAACGCCATTACACCGACTTCCAGCTTGGAGCGAGATAGAAAGGTTGGGAGGAAGGAAAAGAAATTGGAGGAGGGAGGGAGTTCGGGGGGGTCAGAATGCAACGGGCAAAGAGGACACTTGGGGAGGCAGGGCTAGATGCAGAGAATGTGTGTGTGATGGGTATTAGAGGGGCCCTCGAGCAAGCAAAGACCTTCCATCCATGGGAGCGCTCTGATGGCTTTAGTGCGGCCTTGCTTTGTTCGCACTGCTGGTCAGCCCTTCACCACTAAGATTACTAAATAATACGATTACTGCAGTTGCACACTGATAAACGCTGCCACCCTCACCCAGGGAAAGGCCGGGACTGGGGTGGGGGTGCGATGGCATCAAAGCTTCGACGGCATGAGCGGCGTCATAAGAGCCGTTGGCTTCGCAACATGGATGCCCGCTTAGCAGTAGTGAAAAAGTGCTGGTGTCGCATGGCAGTAGACAAACAAAAGCAGCGCTTTTATACGCTGATACTGGTTAGTCTAGTGGATGAGTTTATCAAACATTTTATTTGGATTCATCTGAACTTAAATATAATTATATGTATTGTTTATTTACAAAAAATGTAAAAAAAAAACTGTATTCCATTTTTTCTTTGCTTTATGGCCTCAGGGGAAGTCAATCAATTGATCCCTGTGAAATTTGCCTGGCAACAACTGTGCAAACATGCTTTATTTAATATTTTGCAGAGCTTCAATGCAAAATGAATGTCTCTGAATCTACTGGTTTCTACTGGCTCTGTTCAGGGGTGCATGACTTTGTCAGCCCCTAGTGCTGTTGCATTCATCCAGCCTTTTATAAATGAGCCCTATGAACTCTGCCCAGCAACAAGTGGTTTGCAAATGTGTTTCAGGCTGTTGCTCTGATATAATGACTCATGCATATTATGGAGATGTGTTTTTGCAAGTTTTGGGTCCATGGGCTCTTGCAGCAATTTTAAAATGGAAGAAAGAAAAGAAGAAAAATGGGTTAGCCTATGTAACCACTTCCACTGTGCACTTTTATGATTTTTTTTGCGAGATCTCGGGATAAATATCCTATTTTATGTTTAATACTGTGGAGTGATTTGATTAGTTTGTGCCTCTGTCTGACTTCCTTCACATTTAATTTTATTTTCATTGGCCTATAGATCACAAAGGATTGGGCTCCATGTAGTCCGCATAGCAACATAGTCTCTCAATCATGCGGTTCCATGGACACTGTTACACCCTGCTAGTTCTATTTCAAAGTGTAACATGTGATCATGAATAGAGATTGATCTGTGCCTTTTCTTGCCTTGCGAAGTGGTTGCGAAGTGGTTGGTCCCTCAATGTTCGAATCTGTTTGTCTCACATTTATGCACTTTGGCAGTGACTGCAGACTGGAGTTGACCTTGCTGTTAAAAGTGTAGTAAATACCTGAATTACCGCGCTGTGTGTGTTGTTCCTGTGCAGTATCTAAAGAATGGTCTTCCACCACCTCAGCAGTGGGAAAAGAGCAAGTAGGCAAGCAAAAAGGTCTACCTCAGTCCTGCTGAGTACAAAATAAAGCATGCGGAACCACCACATCTCCAGGCGTAGTGAGCTAATAACAGGGTTGGGATGGACTCAAGCCCCCATCTATTGAGATATGAAGGGTCTGAGCTCGCCTCGCAGCAGGAGGAATCGTTTGCCCGCAGAGCTAGAGATTAGCTGAAGAAATGGGGAAAACACAGTCATGTGTAGCATAGAGTGAATTTTAAGGCTGATGACGCACACGCGCACCAAACATTCCGATTAGGGAGCCCCGCGGATTGCAACCAAGCGCTCCACTGTCCATACTGTCATCTTTTTGGGGGGTGTGATTCAGTGACACAATGTGAACTTCGGCCCCCCGGGCCCTCAACTGTCAGAAGACACATCAGTTGCGATGTATGACTCAGCCTGTAGAACAAGCACAGCACCACTCAAAATGCATGCACGACAATGTCATTTATGCTCTGAATTGTGTTAAAAATTGTGTGGGAAATAAACTTGCCATATGATATTTCTAACAATTCAAACATTTCCTCCTACGAATAATATCATTGTTACGACACATGCTTGCATTATTAATGAGAAGCTGTTCCCTCTATTTTAGTTGTTTGACAGCATTTTTTTTGGAATTGCACTCAATTGCCTACCATTGTGATAGGAAGGCTGATTGAGAGACCCGTTCATTTATTTAATTCCTATTGTGCATAGAAATTCAATCAATGAACAGAATGTGGGACTTGTGAATCACCATCTTATCTTGGCCTGACTTATTCTAGGAACTACGGTAGTGTTCAAAATAATAGCAGTCCAATGTGACTAACCAGATTAATCACTGTATTAATCTGGTTATTATGTTATTTAGCACATTTTTATTGCTACATGCCAAACAACGTATCAGTAGGTGCAGTAGATTATCAGAAAACAAACAAGACCCAGCATTGATGATATGCACGTCTTAAGGCGTGCAAATGAGCAATTAGTTGAAAGGGGTGTGGTCAAAAAAATAGTGTGGCATTCATTTAGTGGTCAATTTTGTGAAAAAAAAAAAACAGGTGTGAATCAGGTGGCCACTATTTAAGGATGAAACCAGCACTTGTTGAACATGCATTTCTCTTTGAAAGCCTTAGGAAAATGGGCCGTTCAAGACATTGTTCAGAAGAACTGTGTACTTTTAATTATAGTGTTGATTGAAGAGGGGAAAACTTATGAAGAGGCTCAAAAAAGGTTTGGCTGTTTAGCTAAAATGATTTCCAATGCCTTAAAATGGAGAGCAAAACCAGAGACACATGGCAGAAAACGGAAGACAACTTTCAAAACGGATGGAAGAATAACCAGAATAGCGAAGGTTCAGCTGATGATCAAAGACAGTCTGGAGTTGCCTGTAAGTACAGTGACAGTTAGTAGCTGTCTGTATGAAGCCAATCTATTTTACAAGAATCTCTCGTTAAGTCCCTCTGTTAAAAAAAGGCATGTGCAAAGGAGGTTACAATTTGCCAAAGAACAGATCAGCTGGCCTAGAGAGAAATGGAGGAACATTTTGTGGACAGATGAGAATAAAATTGTTCTGTTTGGGTCCAAGGCCTGCAGACAGAATTTGAGACGACTCCCAAACTCTGAATTCAAGCCACAGTACACAGTAAAGACAGTGAAGCATGGTGGTGCAAGCATCATAATACTATGGTGTTGGGCCTATTTATCACATAGCAGGGATCATGGATCAGTTAGCATATGTCAAAATACTTGAGGAGGTTATGTTGCCTTATGCTGAAGAGAACAGGCCCTTTAAATGGGTGTTTCAACAATGACAAGACAATGACCCCAAACACACTAGTAAACTAGCAAAATCTTGGTACCAAACCAACAAAATTAATGTTATGGAGTGGCCAGCCCAATACCCGGACCTTAATCCATTGGAGAACGTGTGGGGTGACATGCTCTTTCTGAAGCAAAACCATCCATACATCCATTTTCTATGCCACTTATCCTCATTAGGGTCGCGGGTATGCTGGAGCCTATCCCAGCTGACTTTGGGCGAGAGGCGGGGTACACCGTGGACTGGTCGCCAGTCAATCGCAGGGCAGACAAACAACCATTCACACTCACTTAGAACATACAAACTCCACACAGATATGCCCAATGGAGATTCAAACCCAGCTCTCCTGACTGTGAGGCCAACATGTGAAGCAAAACCAAGAAATGTTAATGAATTGTGGAATGTTGTGATGTTATTAGACTTCTGTGCGACCCACAGTTTGTCCATCACAAACACCATGTTGGAACACATGGATGTCCACAAGTGCACGTGGCACCAGGACACCCTAGGCTGGAGGTCTATGTTCAGCTTTGTAGTCGTATCATCAGACCTGCGTCTGCATGTTCTAGGAAGGTGAAAAGAGGGACTGAGAAGTCAACTGATGACCACCTGATGATGAGTTGGATTAGATGGTGGGGGAGGATGTCAGACAGACCTGGGAGACCCAAACAAGTCGAAGGGCCAGGTAAGGTGGCTGGGACATCTCGTCCCGAGGCCTCCCGGAAGCCACTCCGGTGAGGTGTTCCGGCATGCCCAGCTGGGAGAAAACCCTGGGGCAGACCAAGGACAGACTGGATGGATTATGCCTCACAACTGGCCTGGGAACGCCTTGGTGTCTTTTCGGTGGAACTTGAAGAGGTGGCCAGGCACTGGGAACTTTCCTACTGAGATTGTGACCCCAGTGACGCCGACCTGGGTAAGCAGAGGAAAATGGATGTCAAGACATATAGTATAGCATTGCACGTAGCGTTTATGAAAATGCATGCTCATACAAATTAATTTGTGCAGCCAGACGTTTCACTTTAATATCAATTCCCAATTTGTTCTCTTTGCCATCACTGGTACCCTGCTGTGGTCCTGTCCCAAATTAATAAAAAAATAAATAACTACACAAATAATTATTCACAAATAATTGCATAAAAGAAAAGGCACAAAATCCATTAAATGCATGCTGAGTGGAAGTCTCACAAGATTGTTTGACTTTTGAGGCATATTTTCTTTTCATCAACGTTGTGGTTGAACTCCAAATTGTTTGACTTTCAGGGCCTATGACTGTGGAGTTTTCGCTGTTTCACATTTTTAGCATTTAAGCTCAGCATTCACATGCAGTTTTCGGCAGCAGTTTCTATATCCCATGATGCCGTTCATATGGTCCATTTTCATAAAAGTGTGCTTGGGCATCTTTTTCTGGACACTTAGGGAGATCTCTTCAAGCTGAGCTGAGCGCCTGTTTGCGCTTCCTCTTCCTCCCCTCAATCCTCAGGTGCTTGACCAGCTTGCGCTAAAGCTTGGCTCATCATTGCCTAATGGAGCACAAAATATAGCCCCTATTTGCGTAGCTGTTTGTCCACTCCTGCTTGCTTTTGGCCTCAGGGAAAAGATAGAGTGAGCATACGTGTGTGTGCGTGCGTGTGTGTGTGTGCGTGTGTGTGCGTGTGTGAGTCAGGCCAGGGTGACAAAAAATGGACTTCATTGGACACACATGCATTTTTTTTTTTTGCTTTTTTTTTCAATGTGCTCCCGGCTGGGCTGTTTGGTCGGTCATAAAGTAAAGGCCGCTAATGGGCTCTCAGTTAATGGAGTCATTAAGATTGAATAGTCAGAAGTTAAAAGCAATGTGTGTAGTCTGAAGCATGCTCGTTTGCGTTTGGATATTGTTGTGAGTGCTTGGACACATTTAGTGCTGTGCCAGCAACACCCGGGACAAGAAAGGCAGCGCTGCATCAGATAATAGACAGCGTCCGCTTGGCGTCCTTCTTAACGGGGCTTGGACTGAGGCGCAGGTGATGCGTTCTGACCGCAGTCTGGCCCGTGATGCGTCACTGAGGCAGGCTTGTGTGCGTGTGTGTGTATGACAAAAGGATGCTGAGCTTGATTTGAGGTCATTTCAGGACCAGTTCCTGTGAGAATATGGCAAGGCAGGCAAAAGGCATTTTGGGTAATATTGCGTGTTGTTTACATGGTGGCATGACTGCTCAAGTCTGTGTCAATTTCTTGATTCTGTCCAGAGGCTTTTGCTTATGTCACTGTGCTTGTTGCATCTTTGGCCTCAGCTGCAGTTTAGTGTACTGGCTGCAGTGCCCTAGCTGGACCACAGGGGAAGTTGATTTGCATGAAATCTATTACAGAGCTCAAATAGCACTCAGGAGAGAGTAGACCCAAGGTTGAAGTGTTTATTTAAAAAATCTTGGTGCTCTGTATTTCATTATTTGTCAGAGTCTAGTGGCATTTTCTGCAATCAGCAGTGTGTGCTCTGGCAAGAATAAGTCAGTGGATAGCAATGTTTGACCCGACATAAAACACTTGACTTGACGTTGTACCTTGAGTCATCTGTGAGAAGCAGCAAATGAGACAGCTTGAAAATAAAAAGATCATCTTTATTAACGGCTTATTTGCGAAACAAAAAGAAGACACATTTTACCTACATTTATCTGAAATAGTGTCTGAGCCAGATTTAGCCTTCCTGCTTCGAGCATGTAAGCTGCACCGCAGGTATTGCAAACATGTGCCTTTGCTAAGTGCCGGCACTGTAATTTTGAGCCAGTTGCAAACAGTCCCTTTAAAGAAAAGACATTAAAGTGGAGTTTAAATTGGAGGTAATGCAAAACAACACGGTGTGCCAGCACAACACATGTTTCACCATCAGTTCCGCAACAATACGCTTTTTTCCACAAATGTAAAACTTATTTGTAAAAAAAGGTTATTCAGTACATGTTATTTGTGCGGATTGAAATCAGAGCTTTTGCACATTTCCACAAAGACTTGATACATCAGAAGTGACACAAGAATTATTGTACAAAGATTAGCCTCAGACAGACATCTTCTAACTGTTACAGTACTTTTAGGTAAGTCCAGAGTGTCTGGGATCCTCCTGGAGCTGATCATTAGCTGAGCTTTTGCCATTCTGGTTATTCTTTGATCCATTTTGATAGTTGTCTTCCTTTTTCTGCCACGTATATCTGGGTTTGCTCTCCATTTTAAGGCATTGGAGATCATTTTAGCTGAACAGCCAAAAATGTTTATCTTCGTAATATGATCACTGATTGAATGTCACACTGCTATTTTTTAAACATCTCCCTTTTAACTAATTGCACAGTCTTAAGAGTGTGCATATCATGGATGCTGGCTCTTGTTTGTTTTCATAGAATCTATTGCACCTACTGGTAAGTTGTTTGCCATGTAGCAATAGAAATATACTAATTACAGTGATTGCACTGCTATTATTTTGAACACTAGTGTATTTAGCTATTCAGCTGTGTGTTGGACGGACTACAACCTACAGTAAGTCCACAATTGATGTCCTTCCCCTCCCGCTCAAGCTTGACCAAGTCGGCCATAAACATGGCACGCACCTCGTAGCAAGCGTATAGCACAGACGTGAGGTGCCTTCACGAACATTGGGCCATAATATGACTGAAAACGGCTTTATTTTTTTATGATTTTAATTCATTTTTTAATCCCACAGGATTCAGCATGCCAAAATGTTACGTATTGTACGATAACTGAGACCAACAAGAACAAGAACCCAGGCACAATTTTGGCGAAAAATGTCATTGAAAATCAAATCACATGAATTCTGGGGAGTTAAAACACCATTGCATTGTATTAATAATTTTGATATCCACTGCCAATATGCAATTTCCAAATACTACAACAAATCTGTTCACATTTATTCATTGCTATCACAGTGTCCTGTGTAGACGAGAAGCGCTGAGCCGTGCCACAAGCATGCATTAATAGTTCAGTCAGACGAAAAAGCGGTAAATATCCCGATGGTTAACTAGCGCTAAGCCCGAGCAACAGCGGAACAGTAAAATGCAAAAGAGCTTGGCAGTAGAAAATGCCGTCACCGGAACGATGAGGGAACACTTTCACATGCTGAAGTTGCTCTACGCTGCAACAACACAACACTGCACAAGAAGTGTTGTTTCAATGTCTAATCCATTTTTAAGAGTATGCACCGCAAAGAGAGTTGCCATATCTGATCAAAGTGCGAGGCTTCTTTGCGCATTCGTTCACATGCTCGCTCTTCATTTGCAGCGCGACCCCCGCAGCGGCGTGAGTTTTGATCAGTGATTGCGTAATTACGTACCCCGCTGAGACGCCATTTTACTGCGACACGCTTTGCGTCGCATGTAATACTGATAAGATTAAAAGGTGCCCTCTTGTCACCTTGAAATGTTGTTTTCCTCATCTCTCTGTGCACGGCTTGGATGCATGTCAGCTTGATGTTTTTTTGTGAAAGAAAGATCCAGTATTTATCCGTTCCCTTTGTACAGAACATTGCAAAAGCGGGATATTGACGCAACTGTATGCGCTTTAACACAGCAGCTCAGAATGATCGCAAAAAGTGAATTTCCACAAAGTAGAAGTCAATATTAATATAGAATATTTTAGCAGTTAAAGCATGGAATACCTTTCTATGACCTTATAAATATGTTTTTTTTAACATTATAAGAGCACTGTAGACGTGAAATAACATCCTTATAGTCAAATATACACTCTTATTACTCTTTGTTTACAACACACTGCGCAGGCAACGGGGTTACTGCAGGGGCATAAGAGTCGGCCACCGCTAGCATACCAAGATAAGCAGTCAGCCTCCCCAATGTACTTATTTTAAAAAAAAGTGTAAAAAAAAAGAAAATAACAAGCTGAAAACGTACCACTTTCACACGGAATGGGAGGTGAAATTTTGCAGGGCCCTATGATTTCGGTGGAATCGCAGTGGAAATCACATAATTGGCCAATAAAAACATAATTTACTGTTAAATGCGGAATCTCGTGGAAATTGGCATCATGTGAATGAAATGCTGTCATCGTCAGAATTGTGGAATTAGTGTCACACTCCTCTGTGACATAGGCGGGTTGGTCTTATCTTCCACTCATTGCTCTGTCTTGTGTACCCTCTGCAGACATTGGCCAGCCGTGAGTCAGGTGGTTCCTCTGCATCAGTCGCACCTGTTTTCAATCCGGCTCCACCTCCTTTTATACCTGTGACTGCTGCTAGAGGGTACTGGATTATTTTTCCATTGCTGGTGCCCCTGCCACACCGTTGGCGCCTGTGTCCCCGTCGTGCTAGCGTTACGTGTGTAGATTCTGTTAGTTTGGCCTGTTTTTCTACCCGCCTGCTAGTTTAGTAGTTCGCCTGACTCGCAGGTAGTTTTATGTTTTGCCTTCTTCGTCCTGGCCGCGGTGCTCCTGTAGTTTCCTTTTATGCACCGACGCTTTATGTTTGTGAACTGCTCTGTCTGTAACTACACTAAGTAAAGAGACTTACCAGACCTGCACGGCCTCATCTCCGCATCTTGGGAACCATCCCTCCTGCTCCGACGCTCTCGCGTGACAATTAGATACCCGGTGGATGGCTAAATCATGGCACAATCTCATTACAAACACTAAACCACCACTCCAATGGTGAAATAAAGATAAACACCGGCGAAAATGTCGGAACCTCCTCTTAGCTTTGCTTCACCTAGCTTCCTTCCGTTCACGCTCCGTGAATGGAAGCTTGTATGCTAGTGCGGTTGTGTGCAGAGGCTGACATCCCATTAGAAAAGTTAGCCAAGCTACATCCGTTTCTCAATTACTGGGCTAAATTGTCCATTGATACATTCATTCATTTTCTATACCGCTCATCCTCATCAGGGTCGCGGGGATGCTGGAGCCTATCCCAGCTGGCTTTGGGCGAGAGGCGGGGTACACCTTGGACTGGTCGCCAGTCAATCACAGGGCACATATAGACAAACAAACGTTCACACTTACAATCATACCTATGGACAATTTAGAGTCACCAATTAACCTAACATGCATGTTTTTAGAATGTGGGAATAAACCGGAGTACCCGGAGAAAACCCACACACGCACGGGGAGAACATGCAAACTCCACACAGAGATGACCAACAAAGATTTGAACCCAGAACCTTCTGACTGTGAGGCCAATGTGCTACCCACTCATCCACCGTGCGGCCCCATTGATACATTGCATAAGTAAATGTAAGGTTTTTTTTGCACTTAACTAATTGACCTTTTATTCACTAACCCAAAGATCATACGCAATACGCTGGTAAAAATAATTAAATTTTACATGCAAAATGTAAAGCTGTCATAAAAATACATATGCAGTTGGAATTGCGTGAGTGACATCTTCCTTCAGCAGGGACTTGACCAACAGTTTAGTGAAGATTTTGTAGCAATATGTGTAGAGGCTGACATCCCATTAGAAAAGTGCCAAGCTACATCCATTTCTCAATTACTGGGCAAAATTGTTTATCGATGCATTGCATCAATAAATTAATTGACTGACCTTTTTTGCACTAAACCAAAAATCCCACACGCTATGCTGGTAAAAATAAGTGTAAAACATAAAACGGAAAAAAATGAATTTGGAAAAACTAAAATGGAATTTGGGAAAAAATAACATGAGTTTCAGTGCCCCAATCATGCCGGGCATGCTATGGCTGTCATTCAGTGTGAAAGCAATGTAGTGTCAAGCCATGTCTTATCCACGTAATATTACTGATGCCAAGTGACCAGAATACTACGTAACTTTCAATGCAGAATCAACCGTGAAACAGCAATTATTTATTCATTCATGTTTGAAAAAGCACCATAGAGTGAGGCAGCGATATCCAAACTGCGATGTAGCAAGGGAAGGCTGTAATTCGATTTGTGACATTGTTTACATGAGTAAAACCTTGTGGTAAACCTTTGCAGCCTTCCTTTTCACTCAAGCCCCTTCCCTGTGTCGGTTACAGCTATGACGTCACCTCCAAAGTTGTAACATTAGTCACCCGTTCTGTGTCAGATCCCCAACAATTGCAGATCCAATTTATTCGCCATTGCTGCAGAATGGAAGAATGACCCATAGTGTGCACTTTCACACAGAAATGTCAATCATCATACTGTTTGTGTAACCTCATTGATTACCTGTGTGAGGTACAATATGTTGGAAAATGACTTTGATTGGAACACCACAGTGAGTGTGTCCAAATATTCACCCCGATCTACAATTTCCACTTTTTCCTGTAATTCCACACCTCCACAAGCTTTCACACGTAAATTCTTCAAAGAATGCATCCCGTCATACCTAATGAAGTGATTTTGTATATTCATATTTTGTTGGCTCGTGCGCACGATCAATTTGCCACTGTTTTGTACAAATTTAAATAACAAGCCTACAAAAAAAACACACAATTTCACCTCGCCAAGTGTGTTTCACAGCTGAATCATCTCCTGCTGTATTTGCACGCCTTCAAGCACATCCGTCAGCTTTTCATTGCAGCTGTGATACTGACAATAAAAATACACTGGCATAAACCTTTATGTCCTCTCAGGCTGGTAATGAAACCAGCCACCTGGGAATTATCGTCCCATACTTGAATAAATAAGATGGTATTAAGTCAACCTAATTTAAGATAAGTCAGTCTAACAGAGAGAGAGAGAGACAGCATCTCTCATTAAATTCCGTATTAGCTTAAAATACAGTACTTCAGAAAGCATGCTTTCATTTCATTCCTCCTCATTGCTTTGTGAGATGTATATATATTTTTGGCTGCTAAACTGCCTCACCCTTTCTGCCTTTGGCCCCTGCGTTGCTCAATGATTTCACAGTGGCAGTGTTTTTGGAACTGTGAGTCAAGATCCTGCAATCGTATCAATCAATCAAGTATTATACAAGTATTGTAGCGCCTGAGTCACATCCAGCCCGCCTGCCCTTTGTCCAAATGGCCATGCGGCATCGGACTTTACCCCGATTTTGACGGGATTATTTTAATTGCTTGGCTAGATGAAATAGGGATATTGATTTCAAACAACCTGCCAGTTGTGATTATTGTTTTGATTATTGATATTTGTTTTTTTTATAGACTTCTAGACGTCCAGTGTTGAAAATATGGTGGTTTTCTTGCATCTTAAAGCCACTGACAGCAGTGACAACCCCCTGCAGCTGCCCCATGCAGCTACTGAAACACTAGAGTAATATCTTGAACATAAATCTTCTTTAGTACAACTTTTAAGATCAGGCAAGCTCCAGAAAATAGAGGCCAAATAAATGGCCAGCCGCCTTTTTTAAGGTGGCTGGCCGTTGTTTTGGCCACCATTTAAATGGTTAGTCACAGGTAACGCGCCCCCTGTTGGTGGCTAAAGCCATGACCAACAGTGTGGTTAACCACTGGCGACGGTTAGAGCTTGGCGCTGTTGCGTTGTGTGCAGCAAATCACGAAATGTCACATTACTGGTGAAGCCGCTACATAACATAACAATATATGATGACTGTTATTCTTATTGTCAGCTACGTGCAGTGTGGTCTTCTCTACATCAGTCACACCATAAATAGCTGACATCGATGTCCAGTGTCATTTATTAAAAGCAGTGCGCAGTGATATGAAGGGAGAGAAAATAACACGGAGCGATTGTGAGACTTTTTTTTGTGGAAAACAGTTTTGTGATCCGAATATATTTACTCTGACCAGTCCAGGGTGTACCCCGCCTCCCGCCCAAAGTCAGCTGGGATAGGCTCCAGCATACCCGCGACCCTAAAGAGGATAAGCGGCATAGAAAATGGATGGATGGATGGATGGATTTATTTACTCTTTGAACGCATGTTGGTTTGAGAAGCAAAACGCTTTACATTACGCTTTACACACCACACCGCCTTCTTTCCGGGAGAAGATCGGCTGATATGCACATCACAAGCTTACTGTGGGTTTGGCTGTTATGGCTTATTTTTAGTCAGTATAAGTATTTTTGCTATGCAAGCTGGCAGTTACTATTAATAACAGGCAAAAGGCAAAAACACGTGGCAACGTGTCTTTTGAGATGCTATTTATATGCATAACTTCAAATGTTTTCAAGAGTTAAGTGGCTCGTTTGTTTGTACATTGATAAGGGCTTTGTGTGCATGCTGTGTTTGCATATATGTTTAATTTTAAGTGGGCGTTCCTCCGGCTGTGTCAAGGTGAAGGGCCCCCATCAAGCTTTCTCTTTATGCCTCTGCTACATACACAAAGAGTGATTTCATGGTTCAGCTTGTACTAGATCCCATAATAGATTTTTTTATTTTTTTACGCAAGCGGAGCTGCAGTCCTGCTGAGTGGTGAAGATGATTTCAGGCAAGCTGGTGAGACGGCATTTTGATCCAAAGCAGAGAAGACCGAAACAGCCTACCCTTCGCTGATCTGTATAGCTGATACGGCCCGGGATATTACGTGCGGTTTATGGTCTGTGAAGACCGGTCGCTACTTGTGTACGGAAGTCAGAAAGGTCCGTTTTGTCTTTATCCGGAGAGCCTTTACATTCCAGCGGCTAAGCGTTGGGTATTAGCCGGCAAATTGGGTATTAGCAGTAGATTGTTGGTATTACATAGCAGGTGCTGCATCACTTCACTTTATTATGTTTAACCCCCTCCCTAATAACTGATTGCGACCTCATAACGCCAGTGGAAACAAGCAGTAATTATTACCTCATAAAGGTAACAGGCAAACAGTTGCATGTTTGAACACCCAAGGGAACATTGTGATTCATTTGGTGGGGTTTTTTTTTTTGGATGCTTTTTTCCCCTTGCAGTTGAGTAATCCAATTTTTCACCCTTCTTATAACTGCGATTTAGTTCTACTTGCAGATTACTAAACTCATGGTTGCAACAGAGTAGGTTCTCTTCATAAATTTTTTTATGGAAACAAAACGTCAACATACAAGGATCAAACAAACAAATAGGACGTTTTACCAAAGAGTTAATGTACATAAAAGTAAGTAGCATTTTAAAATGACTTGCATGTGTAAAAAGGAGTCAATCACTGCATAACATAACTAAATAAAAGTAAAACTACCCACAGTTTTGAAGATGTCTCACAGAGACACTTTATTAATGCAGTGCTGCTCATAAGGTTTGCCCCCTCAGGGGGTTGGGGGTAGGCGTGAGAGGCAGGGAGGACTTTCAATATTAGTGCAGACCTGCCAACATGTGTTAATTTGTAGTACTCAGCATGCAATTTGACATGTAAATGCGCTTGTGTGCCACACTGCTCTCCATTTTGTTGCATTTCAGTTTCGAGTTCAGACTGTAAAGTACAGATAAATCAGCAGATATTGACTGTTTAGTATTTCAAATCGGGAGTGCGCAAAAACATGTTTGTCCCAGAGTGGGTGCAACACAGAAAATAATTGAGAAGCACTGCATTAATAGTAGCATGTTGGCCTCACAGTCAGGAGGTTCAGGTTTCGAATCTCCGTTGGGCATCTCTGTGTGGAGTTTGCATGTTCTCCCCGTGCATTTTCTCCGGGTATTCTGGTTGCTTCCCACATTCCAAAAACATGCATCTTAGGTTAATTGGTGACTCTTAAATGTCCATTAGATTGTGAATGTGATGTGAATGGTTGTATGTCCAGGGGGTACCCCGCCTCTCGCCCAAAGCCAGCAGGGATAGGCTCCAGCATACCCGTGACCCTAATCACGGGCATAGAAAATGAATGAATGTGTTAATGGATGGCATTGCCTTTTCTGTGTGGGCAGTAAGTTTAGTTTACAGTTCTGTGAAGGATTCCACATGTCATTGTCATTGGGAAAATGCATTATTTTTAAAGTGCAAATTTCATTACTGCAAATACTTGCATTTGCATGACAAGGCTAATTCAAATGCTATAGTAGTGGCATGATGGAGAGAGCGGGTATAAAGTAAACCGACCCGTTGGGCCCATAGCATGTTCATTGACAATATTTTTGGGAACAAATGCAATAATAATTATTATTATTAGTTGAATTCACATGTTTCGAGTGTACAGTTGTGTGTCGTATTATATTGATTATATTAAAAGGTTCCTCTGTTCACCTTGAAATGTTGTTTTGCTTATATCTCTGTGCATTGCCTAAATGCATGTCATGAGGAAAATGCAGCTCGATGCAGCTCCATCCATCCATCCATTTTCCACCGCTTATCCGGGTCCGGGTCGCGGGGGCAGCAGCTTCAGTAGGGAAGTCCAGACTTCCCGGTCCCCAGCGACCTTTTCCAGCTCCATCGGGAGGACACCAAGGTGTTCCCAGGCCAGCTGTGAGACATAGTCCCTCCAGCGTGTCCTGGGTCTTCCCGGGGGCCTTCCCCCGACTGGGCATGCCCGAAACACCTCACCAGGGAGGCGCCCGGGAGGCCTTCCGGCTCAGCTCTCTCTTCACCACGACGGTCCGGTACAGTGACCGCATTACTGCAGATGCTGCACCGATCCGTCTGTCGATCTCACGCTCCAACCTTCCCTCACTCGTGAACAAGAACCCGAGATACTTGAACTCCTCCACCTGAGGCAAGACCTCACTCCCAACCCCGAGAGTACAGTCCACCCGTTTCCGACTGAGAACCATGGCCTCGGATTTGGAGGTGCTGAGTCTCATCCCAGAAGCTTCACACTCAGCTGCAAACCGCTCCAGTAAACGCTGAAGTTCACAGCCTGATGAGGCCATAAGGACCACATCGTCTGCAAATAGCAGAGACGAGATCCTAAGGTCACCAAGCTGGACTCCCTCAACACCTTGACTACGCCTAGAAATTCTGTCCATGAAGATTATGAACAGAATCGGTGACAAAGGGCAGCCTTGGCGGAGGCCAAGGTCTTGTTCTTATGACCACAAAATAGCCATATCAGGGCCTTAAAAGAAGCGCTATCTATACAGAACTCAATGAAAATGGGATATAACTGCAAGTGTATGCCCAGAATCACATACACTTGTCCCTCATTCATCACGGTCAATTGCTTCCAGACCCAATTGCAATATGTCAATTTCCACCAAATAGGATCCAATATTAATAAATGGAGTATTTTTTGTAGAAAACCTTTTTATGACTTTCTAAATACAGATTGTAACATTAATAGAACCATGTAGACATGAAATAACACCCTAATAATCACTTTAATATAATAATAATCACACTCCTATTATTCTTTGTTTACAAGACAAGTGGGCATTAGAGACTGGGAGAGGGATTAATAGAACCACAGTACAGCAAGCGATGACTGTGTATGTATTTTGTGGGGTGTCCGAGCATGCTTAAATGCAGCAAATTGTATTTGTACTTCCGCATTAAGAGTTATGTTTGTGAGTGATAAGAATGTCCACTTACTGTTTTCCTTCTTAGACCACACATGCACGCATAATAAAGACTTTATTGTGATTTTTGGAGTGCACGTAGATGCACCTAAATGAGGAAAACAACGAGGAAGTGTCGTTCCCAGGATGTGTCGACCAGAGCATGTTTTTTTAACCTTTTTTGAGCCAAGACACACTTTTTTCATTCCAAAAATCCCAAGGCACACCACCAGCAGAAAATGTAAACATTAATCTCTGTAGCCTATAGAAACAATATAAAGTCAATATAAAGTGTTGCCACCTACTGCTATTTAGCTTATTACATGATTACTCTGCCGGCCATTGGACAGCACAGACACTCAGCAATGGCACATTATTGGCTGACTCATTTTCAAAAATATTTTTCACCAATTAGGTAAAAGTGGATGATTTCCCACGGCACACCAGACACTACGTCACAGTAATGTGCGACATGCTTGTGTTGGAGATAACTATATGGTGCTGGAATTGCACCTAATGTATTCAGGTCAGAATAAAGTTATTAAAGAGCAACCGACTGTGCGGCTCTGTGGGGACGCTATTGTGGCTCCATCTTTGGCTCTCTCACTTTCTGCCGTCATAACAAAGAGATTTGGCTTGACTGATGCACATGCGTTAATGATGCTGAAAATGTAAGATAATTAATTTTGACAGCTCTAGTTTATAGAGGAAAATCTTGTTAGACTTAGCAGACTCTGTGGACAAAACTCTATAAAACACTAACTTGTCCGGCAACCTCTTCCAGCTTCACTGGGAGGACACCAAGGCGTTCCTAGGCCAGTTGTGAGACATAATCCTTCCAGTGTGTCCTAAATTTTCCCCGGGGCCTTCTCCCGGCTGGGCATGCCCGAAACACGCCAGGGAAGTGTCGGGGAGGCATCCTTAATAGATGCCCGAACTCAGCTCTTTCTTCACCACGACTGTCTGGTCCTGCGACCGCATTACTGCAGACACTGCACCAATCCATCTGTCGACCTCACGCTCCAACCTTCCCTCACTCATGAACAAGACCCCGAGATACTTTAACTCCTCCACCTGTGGCAAGACCTCATTCCCAACCTGGATGGTACAATCCACCCGTTTTTGACTGAGAACCATGACCTTGGATTTGGAGGGTCTGAGTCTCATCCCAGAAAAGTCACACTCAGCTGCAAACTTCTACAGTAAACACAGAAGGTCACAGCCTGATGAGGTCATCAGGACCACATCATCTGCAAATAGCAGAGATGAGATCCTATGGCCACCAAACTCAGTCGACGCCTCGACTGCACCTGTAAATTCTGTCCGTGAAGGTTATGAACCAAATCTGTGACAAAAGGCAGCCTTGGCGGAGGCCAATGTTCACCGGAAACAAACTTGACTTACTGCTGGAAATGCAAACCAGGATCCTGCTTCGATTGTACAAGGACCGAATGGCATGTAATAGTGCGCCACCAATCCCGTACTCCCGAAGCACCCCCCACAGGACACCACGAGGGACATGCTCGAATGCCTTTTCTAAGTCCACAAAGCACATCTAGACTGGTTGGGCAAACTCTCACATACCCTCTGGTACCCTTGCAAGGCTGTAGAGCTGGTCCAGTGTTCCACGACCGGGACAAAAACCACATTGCACTTTCGAGTCGAACCGAGGTTCGACCAACGATCGTGCCCTTCTCTCCAGCACCCTGGAATAGACTTTCCCAGGGAGGCTTATGAGTGTGATCCCCCTATAGTTGGCGCACACCCTACGGTCACCCGTCTTAAAGATGGGGTCACCATCCCGGTCTGGCAGTCCAGAGCTACTGTTCCCGAGTTCCATGCAATGTTGAGAAGACGTGTCAACCAAGACAGTCCCTCAACATACACAGCTTTGAGGAACTCGGGGCAAAACTCTTCTCCTCCCAGAGCCTTGCCACTGGGGAGTGTTTTGACTACCCCAGATACCTCTGCCATGGTGATAGAACTGCCCGCGTTTGTGTCTTCAGACTCTGCTTCCTCCATGGAAGGTATGCCAGTGGAATTGAGAAGAGCCTCGAAGTATTCCTTCCACTGACTGACTATATCCTCAGTCAAGGTCTGCTGGCCTCTGTCCCCACTATAAACTGTGTGAAACCGGGGCTGCTTCCCATTTCCGAGGCACAGGACGGTTTGCCAGAACCTCTTTGAAGCCGACCGAAAGTCATGCTCCATTGACTCACCAAACTCGTCCCACACCCGAGGTTTTGCCTCGACAGCAGCCGCGTGCCGGTTGGCCTACCGCTACCTGTCAGCTGCTTCGGGAGTCCCACAAGACACCCATGCTCGATAGGACTCCGTCTTCAGCTTGACAGTAACCCTGACCTTTGGTGTCCACCATCAGGTTCGGGTCTTACCACCACGACTGGAACCAACCACCTTAATAAGCCCACACAAGCTCGCCGCCTCTCACCTGCAGCAACTCCAGAGAGGAATTTGGTTCCAGATTCCAAACTGTGTGTTGAGGTGAGTCCAACTATGTCTAGTTGGAATGCCTCAACCTCTCACACGAGCTAGAGCTCCTTCCCAACCAGAGAAGTAACATTCCATGTCCCAAAAACCAGATTTAGTCGCCAAAGACCAAGTTGCCCGGATTCTCAACCTCGACCGCCACCCAAATCACACAGCACCCTTATCCTTGCCCCTGCATGTAGTGGGTCTGTGGGTCTTGTGTGTCAAGCCACACAAGATCCCGTGTGGCTTGTTTGGGCCTGCCCTGGCCGGGCCCCACGGGTGAAGGCCACACCCCCAAGCGCTCGCCTGCGAGCCCCTCCCCAGGCCTGGCTTCAGGGTGAATCCCAAGGGTCCAACGTCTGGGCGTGGTGCGGTCCCTCCACTTTGTTTTGTTCATAAGGGTCTTCTGAATCACTCTTTGCCTGGCCTGTCACCTAGAACCTGTTTGCCTTGGGAGACCCTACCTGGGGCATATAGGTCCAGACAACATAGCTCCTCTACTCCATGAATCACCACCTTAACGTGGTGGAGTCCCCGAGTGTCTGTAAAATATTTTCAGGGAAAAAGTGGGAACCCTGTTACATGGATATCATCACACTCAAAATAACAAAAAGTGTAAGACAAAGCAAAGTCCACTAAAGGAGTAAATCCGTTTCGACTGTATCTACTGTAAAGCCTTTTTCATTCAAGCTGTCAGTTTTTGCCTTGTCTAAAGATATCTTGCCCAGTCCCAATAGAACTGCAGCTAGGATTAACATCCATGCTAATCTCTTTGGGCGGCCGTCTTTGTTTACAAGTTTGTTTACAAGTCTCCTGACACCTACACTACACACATACCTGCTGCTTCCATCTTCTCAGAGGACTCTAATTGTTTCTGGTTATTTTTTTGACAATTATTTTCCCCATGGCTGCACTTTGAAGCTGTGGGATCTCACCACCGCAAGGTTAACTAAGCTGACTGCTGCACAAGAAAAGTAAACGTCTGTTCTTTTTATTGTGTCATGGCAGAAGGGGAGAAAGGGAAAAAAAAAATGCAGCAATTTCACAACGCCCGGGGAAGTTGGGACTCCACTATGTCAACCATTACGCTGGCGTCGCCAAACGAGGACAAAACACAAAGCTGTCCTCCTTGGCGCCGCTTGAAGATCACATCATCTCCTTTTTCCAATTTCAACGGCGCGACATAATGATTCGTTTGTGGTTGCCCGCTGGCGCTTTTCGGGGAGATATCTCGTCAACGACAATAACAGCAGGGTGCCGTAAAGGGATGACTTGTCTTATTGCTCAATGGATTTACATACAGCAGGTGATCATTGTGGCCTCGGGCTGGCTGTAACTGATGGTGTGTGTCAGACGTGTACACAACTCTTTTCTTTTCATTTAGGCTCGCTGGCCTGCCGGGCCATCCTGCTGCAGATGTGCTGCTTGGAAGACTACATTTTTGAGTGGCCAACTCCGATCGCATATTTGCGATGCAGCTATCGTGACCATGCAAATTTGCTTAATTATAATTAATTTACATTGTCTTAATGTTTTCATTCATTCATTCATTCATTTTCTTTGCCGCTTATCCTCATTAGGGTCGCGGGTATACCAATCCCAGCTGACTTTGGGCGGGAGGTGGGGTACACCCTGGACTGGTCGCCAGCCAATCACAGGGCACATATAGACAAACAAAGACATACGAACATTCATACCGATGGACAATTTAGAGTCACCAATTAATCTAACATGCATGTTTTTGGAATGTGGGAGGAAACCGGAGTACCCAGAGAAAACCCATGCACGCACGGGGAGAACATGCAAACTCCACACAGAGATGCCAAACGGAGATTCGAACCCTGAACCTCCTGACTGTGAGGCCAATGTGCTACCCACTCTACCATCGTGCGGCCTGTTTTAATGTTTTTCTCTGAAAATAGGTGATTTTTTTCCACAGAAAGAATTCACCTTAAGTTTGTAATAATTTTTAAATAGTTGATAATGCGGTATAGCATAGCATCGTGTACGATGTAACAGCGTGAAGAGATGAAGCGGACCTAAAGGCTGGTCCACGGTTGTAGCTTTAGCCTGATGCCCAGGCTAGAGGCTGGACTGTGGCTGTGATTTCTTCTGTGCTATCGATCATCTTATCATGCATTAGTGGTGAGTACTTTTACATTGTATCATTTAAAATGAGTTAAATATTTGTGTGGTGCATGTTTTGTGCTTAAACCTGCGCTTCTATGCATTTAGGTAGTTTTAGACCGTTACCAGTAGTAATGTAAAATGTAGGAAAGCATACAGAGGACCAGGACACTTTGTGTTGTATATTTTGGTAATGAATAAAATACTAACAAAAAACAAAAAACTTGGTGATTATTATTAATATTCATGTGTTTGTTGCACTATCCCTCAGCTTGGTATCTGCTTGTTGTTTAGCTCCACTGTTCACAAGGCACATTGAAGTGCATCGCTGTGATTGCCACTCCCAAAGGCTCTCTAGGAAAGCGTACATAAAATCGTACAAAACATGGAAAGGCTCAGGAGTCCGTTTTCAACAGCATTTTACACCATCGGGCATTGATCCGATAGGACAATTGGAGCATATCGAACAGGTTGCAGGGAAGAAAGAGATGTGATTTGGGATTTTCTGTGATTTCGACTTACCAGTTGGTGAGAATCTAAGCGCTGCCCTCCATAAGGCATACCGAAGCATACCACTGCAACCGGCCCTCGCCCGGATGGTATTATTATTAGTACTTTATTCTCGGTCTGTAGGGCTTTTCTTTACAAAACGCATTACTAATTCAAGCTGATTTACTTTCCTACAAGGCTTTAATATTAAAATACCATTGTACAATAATCCATTTTAAAGAAACCCTATTCAGAATAATGCTAATGAGAAGATGTATGTGCGTTGTGCATTCTCCGAGGCGTTCCCGGTGAGGATGGTGTGTGGGAGCGGCGATAAGAAGCGATAGCTCAGCAGAAAGGTGTAAACTCCTCTGGCTGCTGGCTAATCTAGCAGGCTTAAGGGGCAGTTGGTTTTTTTCATTGAGCCCCCGTGGCTTCGGAACCACAGGAAGGACCCGGGACACATTGATTACCTGGTGAGCTAGATATGCAGCGGAGGACTAACTCTGCTGCTAATCCTCTCCCGCCACCTTTGACCCCCTGCAGCAGTTTCTCACAAAAGAGGGGGGAAGGTACAGGTACGACAGACACACGATGAGCAAGTGACAGAGGAGGAGAGTAGTTCGCTAAAAAGAAGCCTCAAAGACTCGTGGCTTGTGCCGCTCTGATCTCGAGCCAATGCGCGTGCACGGCATCTGCCCCTGCCACCGCTGCTATGCTGCTTATCTGTGTGAGAGCTTTTGCGGTAAATAAAAGCGGAGTTCTGGCATGGGGACAGGTGCAGCGGGCCGAGCCAAAGTACCGTTACAGTAACTCAGAGAAAGAGAGAGTGCAACACGTTTGAAGTGGCCCGTATTGGCATGTGATGAATAAACATGATCAATGTATTACTGACCGGCGCAAGGCTCATTAGCGACCAAGAGACTGCCGCTGATTAAAAGAGGGGCGGTCATGACCCTTCACATGCACCAAAAAGACCGACAACAAAGGACCATGAAGACCTCTCACATTGCTTGTTTTCAGATTGATCCTTTGAGTCACTGTTACAAAACATTAGTATGGCTGTTTACTTGTGACGACCCGATAACAAATCTACAGTAGGAACTCAAAATTGAGTACAATAAGAATCCTGCCGTCCTCATTTTTTTCACATGAATGTAAAGAACATTTGAGGCACCCTCAATATACTTTGCAAAACAAGCTAACATGAATGCAATACAGATATCCTCAAAGTTTTGTAATCATGGCAAATGAGTTATGGGACAGTCCGCCCTACAAGGACCAATTGCTTGATGACGGCCATGTGCTTGTTAGTCCCCAGTGGGTGTTTTGGAAAAGCGCATTGAGCTGTGTGAGAAAGTCCACGTCAATCTGATTTAGGATTTTTTTTAACAGCGCCACCATGTGGTGAGTTTATCACAAAGCTAAAGCACAACTTTTCACCCTTTTGTGTGTAGCATTGCATTGGCGAATTTATAGAAAATTATGCAAACTATTCATGGCTAAAGGGCCGCACCATGGTTGAGTGCGTGGGTTTTCTCCGGTTTCCTCCCACATTCCAAAAACATGCATGTTAGGTTAATTGGCGACTCTAAATTGTCCATTAGGTATGAATGTGAGTGTGAATGTTCGATTGTCTGCCCTGCGATTGACTGGCGACCAGTCCAGGGTGTACACCGCCTCCCGCCCGAAGTCAGCCTGGATAGGCTCCAGCATACCCGCGACCTTAATGAGGATAAGCGATATATAAAATTGATGGATGGATGGATGGATTCATGGCTAGTTAAGACTCAAGAATTTTGGAAGTATTCACTTGGACACATGTTAATTAACAACTATAGTCTGCATAATTGTGCAGCATAGTTAGGCGTTTGTTGAGTTATTTCTAAAGATGTAGGCCCTGTCCACATGGGAACACTTTTGAGACTTTTTTGGCGGGTAGAAAAAAATTGCGTTCACACTGTGCCAGGTTAGTAAATAGTTACTTCCAAACGGGAGCGGCTCAATGAGTGAAAACGATGTAGTACACAATCCTTAGTAGGTTTACAAGAATATGGTCGTTTAGAGAAAAAAGTTGTTATCTAACAATTAACATTTTAGTAGAAATTTAATTACAATTTTGCAATATTAAGTAACAAATACATTATTTGTAATGCCATAGTGTAATTAAACACAAAACAGCAAAGTTGCAATGTTACCAGAAAAAGGTAAAATATTATGGGAATAAAATAATAATTAAATAATTATGTGAGAAAGTAGAAATAAAAAAAACAGTAAAATATATTAGAAAAAAGGACAATACTGCTGTAAATTTGCCATAATAAAGTAAGAATATCAAGACAAATAGTCAAATTATTGTGAGAAAAAAAGTTGCAACTTCTAATATTAGGAGCAAAAATAATGTCATTTTAGTAGCAAAGGGCTGAACTATCAAAAGAAATTTTTTTTTTTTTGAAGTTGATGAGAAACAAACAAAACCAAATAGTTGTAATTTCTGGGAATTAGTTTGCGGAAAAAGTTCGAATATTTTGGGAATAGTCATAGTATAAGTCATAATATTTCAAATAGAAAATTTACAAAGATTATCTAAGAAAAATGTTGAAATATTTGGAAAAGTCCACCCAAAAAAACAACAGTTGATGCTAAAGAAATGCTGAAAATCCTGAAATACTTTAACAAAATATCAATTTTACAAAATATCAAAGTGGTCCTTGCATTCTATCATTTGTCAGTATGTTGCCGTTGGTGGAAAAAGTTTGGACACCCCTGGCTTAGAAGAAGAAAGAATTCCAAGGCTCATCTAGATTATGGGTTGCAGGTGTGAAAGAATGCATTATGCGTATCTGTTTCTATGTGTCAGTCTGGTGATTGACTTCCTATGATCAATCCTGTTGTACCCCGCCTCTCGCTCACATTCAGATGGCATAAGTTCCAGCACCGGATTTCATCTCAACCATTAACCACTTATAACATTAACCTGGTGTTCCCCCAAAAGCCCATGAGTGAAGTGCCTCCCTTTCATAAGCCATACATACATACATGGTTGTAGCAGCAGTGTGATTACAGTAGATGCCCCGCATGCTGATTCTCACTGGACTTGGCCGGCCTCCAATATGGTAGCCTGCATCTCAGACCATTCCTCCACATCCGCCAAACATGGCTGTCAATACGTCGCAGTCGGTGCACTTTGAGGCTCCCGCTTTCTGAGGTTAACTGAATGTGTATCACAGCATGCCGTTGGTGTGAAAGCATTAGAGGAATCAGTAACAGCTTTTAAGTCTTTCTGAGGCGGATTGGGGCGGAGATTAAGTTAAAGGGAGATGGCAGGGAGGGGCGCAAATGTTTTTTGGGTCTTACAGGCATCCGACACCTCCTCCATAATAGCCAGCTAATCCTTTTTATACAGTGTGAGTCTTTCCCTACACACACACGCCGTTAACGGCCAAACACACATGCAGGCGGGCAGGCACGGATTCAAAAGCATTCACACACTTCAAGAGCACACGTTGATAAACACTCATCATCTTCACTCAGCTGATGAATGCACATCTCTAAACTGGTGATAATTAATTGAAACAGCTCATCAAGTGACATCCACAAAGGCCAACTTAAAAAAAACAAAAAAGCCAAATAAATCATCCGGCAGCACATCCGTCACCAGAGACGGGCCAGGGGTTGTTACTCAAAGTTACGCATGCAGGCTTAAAAGCTGATAAAAAGCATTTTGTGCCGCTGTTGCTCATACACCAAAGGAAGTCATTATAAGCCATAATGACAGATGTCCCTTCACGTTTGCCGTTTGGCTGAGTTGAAATGCTGCCAAATGCCTGACGTTGTGGTGGAGCGAGCAGGGTGAGGTGCACTGGACTGCAGTGGCCACCCAGCCTTCCATTTGCTGTACTGCTTCTCTTGTTGCAGGCAAGCTACACCCTGAAGTGATCAGTCAATAGCCCCTTTCACAGTTCCCTTAAAAGCTGGCATCACCTCACAAATTGGGGTATGACGTCAACCTGACCATTTTTATGCTTTGGGGGTAGTACTAGGGCAGGATCTGAAGCAGGATGATGCCTGTGTGAAAGGATCATTGACAATGCCAAGGCTGGAGGTGAAGTTTAACACGTGAAACTCATCTCTTCTCTCCTGTTGCTGTTTGAGAATTTCACATGTTACCACAATTTCATGGCTCTGGAAGTAGTATCAGAGCAGTAAAAGAGATTAGATGATGCCTGTGTGAAAAGATATTTGGGAATTTTGTTGCCCGTGTTAAAAGCCGTAATTGCTCTCCGACAAGTACATGTTAGGATGTTGGCGCTTCTCTCGGTTCTATGTGAAATGCACAGGCAAGTTTATACTGAACTGGACTGATAGCCAAACCGCCCTTCAAAACCGGCTTTTTTACATGTTGCTTTGTGTGAACAGCACCACCACGCCATGTGTAGGTAATTAAGGAAGTACCTGAGCCAAAAAGGAAGGAATTTTGGCCATGCTGGTAAATGAAGTAAAGTTTGTAACACTCCCTTCTTCTGAGTTATGTCAGTGTTCTGCTTTCCGGGGTTCTATGTGAAACAAATAGGTGAGGGATGTCTGATGCGCCTTTTCATGTGTTCTGTTTGAACCGCACCATCACAGAATGGGGTCTACAGATTTCAATTTTGGAGGTAGTATAACAGAGGCAGGATGCTGCTTGTGGCACGACTGGAAAGTTCACTTCTTCTTTCTTGTTGTGTTGTAAGTAGGACTGTCAAAAATAGCATGTTCACGGCGGTACCTAATTCATTTGATGAATTGCGTTAATTACACGTCATGGCGAGCCATCCTTCTCCCTTATGACGACAGATGGCAGCGCAGTGTAGCTCCCCACAGAGTCACGCACAGTTTTCCGCTCTTTATTAACTTTATTCTGACCTAAACACATCAACAGCACCATGTATGCATCTTCCATGTCATAAACAAATGTGTGAATGCGTGGTCTAGGTAAACATCCATCCATCCATTTTCTACACCGCTTGTTCTCATTGGGGTCGCAGGTATGCTGGAGCCTATCCCAGCTGACTTCGGGCATGAGGCGGGGTACACCCTGGACTGGTCGCCAGTCAATCAGACAAACATTCACACTGACAATATAAAGTCGCCATTTAACCTAAGGGAGGAAACGGGAATACCCGGAGAAAATCCATGCACGCACGGGGAGAACATGCAAACTCCTCACAGAGACTGACTGCGTGGCCATCATGCTAACCACTCAACCACCCTGCGGACTCAAGGTAAACAGACAAAGAAAAATATATTCTTATCACTCACCTTGTAACTCTTCATGTGGAAGTACAGTTTTCTGCATTCTGCATTTCTGCAAGTATGCTCGGATGTACCAGAAAATGAAAACATGTGAATTCAACTTATATTGTAGTAGGTGTTGTCTTTGAAAGCGGTCCCTCTGCGCAAAATAGCAAGGTTAAAGTGTTATCCAAATGCTGTGCAACTATTAAGGAAACTAGTGTATGTAAATACATTTTCAGTCGTGTGCTACTGGTATGTGTTAGATTGGTTTAATTTTCATTTCATTTGGAGCTAATTATATAGACAGTAAAAATATATGTAGAGTAGATTTTCCCCATCTTTTTATATTTCTTGCAATAAAATGCAGTAAAATGCGCATATTTCAGACATAGTTGCAAATGGTAATTCTTCATGATGAATTAATTTGAAAACTGCGATTAATCTGATAAAACAACGAATCATTTGACAGCCCTAGCTGTGAGCAATTGTTGCTGTACATCACGCCATGTTATGTTGGCCTGTGTAAAAAACACAGGCGTATAAATGCAGGATTTACTGTTATGTTCCTGGTGTGCCCATTTTGCAGTATCTCTGTGTGGGTCGCTAATCACAGCCTCATTAAAGGTGAGCTCTGTGAACCACTACACTGCCAATCGCAGCATATCCAGTGGATGAAAAAAGGTATGCATTAATTTTGTGACATCATTTACAGTTGTTGAATCCCTTTAACGGCACTGACTCATTTGAGCCTTTTAGGCTCAGTAAGAGGTGGTGAAGGGTTTGGGGTAGCGTGGGGATGGGGCGGTTAGTAGTCGTTTTGTCCCGCTTCATTGTCATTATCCTCCCCCCTGCACACTCTGATTGCGCAAGCCAATTAAAATGAGCCATTCAGCAATAGCACTTTGTGCCACCCGATTGTTGTGTCTTTTACGGAGCATTACCGTCGCCCAAACTCGTATTCATCTTTGTCCCCCTCCTTCTCTCTCAGGGGCTGTCCAAAGTAATAAGTGTTTTGCAGTGTGATAATGCTGCGCCGGCTTTTCCTTTTGGGTCCGTATTGAAATCTCCATCCCCGTCTCTCTCTCATGAGCTGATACTATCTCATTTCCCTTTGGAGAGTGTGCTCCTCTCCAGCTGAATTAACCAACCCACTCTTTGGACTTTACGCTTTCTCCGTCTCGCAGGCCTCCATCTTACTGCCACAATTCTCCTACCTCCATCACTCCCTTTAGTCACACACCTCCCCGTGGTTGGGAGTACCCAGTCGGGACGCATCAGAGTGTATCCAGCTAAATTAGACAGTTATGGTGAGGCAACGCACGCATGAGAGATTGTTGAGTTAATGGACAACTTAGCGCGCTTCATTGTTATAGCCTTTTGCGTCATTAAGGCTGCCAGTTGCTCGCTGTCTTCTTGGTGCCACCTTATCTTTTTCCCACTTCCTGTGCTCCTTCTTCCCCCTTGTTGTCTCTGAAGTGGGAGGTTTCTGAGCTAACAATTACTGGGGCATTTTAACACCAACATCATTCTAGGTTGGACTATTTGCAGAAACTAATTTATGAAACTTTTCTGTAGGTGGATTGATGGATAGACATTCATATTTTAAGATGTGTAGTGAAGCCTGATCAATGCATCAATTAAAATAATTTGATTTTAGTTTTACAAAGCTGTCCTCCATGATGTGGTTGGCATATACTGTCATGTATTTTTCTTGCAACAACAACCGTTTGAGCGCCTTTTTTCTCAAAAGTGGAGCAAACGAGTGAGGGAAATTATAGATTTGTTATAAACAGGCTTGGGGGACACATGCTACTGTTCAAACATCATTATCTTTTGTATAATTTGCATAATGGAGGCGGGGGCTTTAAAAAGTGAACATGTATTTTTTTAAATTAATGCAGATAGGTCTGCCCCGCAATTGACTGGCGACCAGTCCCGAAGTCCAGCGGCATAGAAATTGGATGGATGGATGGATGGATGCTGATGGATGGAGCTTTTTTTTTTAGAATAATACAAAACAGATTATATATATGTATATATATACATATATATATATATATGTATATACACTATATATACACAATGTATATCATGTTTTTTCACTGATAAATATTAATACTTGGTTATAATAATATACAGTATGTACTGTATACAAAACTATTTACTAAGTAGACATATAGCTCCCAAAACCTAAACATGGATGCATGCAAAGCTGCATAGTGACTAACTGTAGTAGAATTGGCAAGGCAAGGCAGCTTTATTTTTAAAGCACAATTTGTACACGCGGTAATTCAGAGTGGGTAAAAATCATTCCATAAAACAAGAAATCATTCCAAAATAATTACATAAAAATCCATAAAATCGTTCCAGAAAAAAAGAAAAAGAAAAACGAATTAAAAGTGAAGAGTGCAGATGAATACTTCCACTTGTCATATGCACAGTTGAACCTAAGCTTTTTCAGCCGCCTGGATTAGAACATTGCCAAAGTTGAGGGTTGTTGCACATCTTTTGGAAGACTGTCCCAGATTTTTGGCAGCATAAAATTGAAATGCAGCCGATGATACTAATCGCTGTCTCCTCATTACATTAGCTCGATAATACAAATCTGAGATATGTGTTTATGTGCCTCTGCTGCTCTTTCCTCTTCCTGGTGGAAAAAGCCATTTATTGTCCATGTTTATTTGGCCGCGCCGTGACCGAGTAGTTAGCATGTTGGGCACACAGTCAGGAGATCTGGAAGATCTGGGTTCCAATCTCTGCTTGGGCATCGCTGTGTGGAGAATGCATTGAGTTCCACATTCCAAAAACATGCCTTGGGTTAATTGGTGACTCAAAATTGTCCATAGGTGTGAGAGGCCCTGAGATTGGCTGGCGACCAGTCTTGCCCGACCAGCCCGAAGTTAGCTGAGATAAGCTTCAGCATACCCCCACGACCCTAAGCAGCTTAAGAACTGGATGGATGGATGTCTATTTGAGCGATGCTTACCATTTGAGGAAAAGATTGGGTTTGTCGACTAGACATTGGTATCACGATATTTTGGGGAGGTATGAAGATATGACAATCTAATTGAATTCAACAGAGGCTTGTATAACAGGCTACAAACCTCAACCCATATAATTAAAAAGAACGCCTTCAACTCACTTGTGATGCTTTCACCTGTATGTTCCACCGGAAAAAAACAAGTCCAGTCGCTGATTATGCAGTACAACATGAAGCTAATATATGTTTGAGTCGTTCTGTACTCCACATGTGTGTAGTCGAGGCAAAAAACTGCACATAGTCAGCGGTGATTTCAGTTTTTCACTGCAGTCCTGATATAGTTACTTTTCTTGTTGCAAGGAAGGCCACGAGTAAAAGCGTTTTGTATTTTGGACTGTAGATGTGCTCGCTGACTCTGTCATACTCAACTCTATGTTTGTGTTTGAGATGGTAGAACAAATTTGTTGTGTTCCCACATTTGCATGTTGTGGTCCCTTGCTCCAAATATGCTCCATCGAAACCAAAGCACTTCCTTATTACAGATGTACCTCGCCGTTTGGCAACAATTTCTTCATCCGTTGTCGCCGCCTTTCCTCCGCCTTCAGCCTTGCAAATTTTTTCTTCTTTGTTGTGTGTGCTCTGTACCGCTGTGGTACACTTGAGGCGCCAGTACGTTATTACAGTATGCTGCGGTCGCAGGAAAAACCCATCATCAAGTCTTCTCTTTTTTGTTTAAAATGCCTTTATACCGGTAAAAGTCATTTTGTTATCACTGGAAGAATTTATACCGGTGTACAGTATATAAATATTATTGCCCAACCCTACTGACTCATTTTCGGCATCATCACCTAAAATGTAGCTCTGATGTTAAACGATGTTTGAGGGCGATAGTCTTTGTTCGCATTTAAGAAAGCCTTGGAAGTTGAATCGAGATATTTTCCCAGTTATCTGAAATGCAGTATTTTGAGAACATCTTTTCTTCTTCCCCCATCGTGTCTCTGTGGCTCTGATTTTCATTTTAAACGTTTTCTACCCCCACTTCCAACATGCTGGAGCAGGCCGTCCTGGTTCTCCCAGCCCACAAGGAGTAAATGGGGAAATAATGGCAGCAGCACACCATAAATCAAGCCAATTGAAAAACATGACCATTAGCGTCTCCCTTCTCTTTTCCTCCCACATTTCAGTGCCCTTCACCTTTTTGCCAAGAGGGAGCACGGGAGGGAAGGGCGACTATAAGAGAATATTTTCAGGGGGGGAAATCGGCGTCTTTGGGTTTTTTCCCCTTGCATTTGTGCCACCGGTATATGTGGAATGTGTGTGCTCATTCCTGACGTCCAAGATTCAGATGCTGGAGATGGGGGTGGGGTTGGGGGTTAAAATCCTTGTGTCAGCACATACGTGTGGACGCAGGCTTAAGGAAGGGGGAAGGGGAAATGCATTTTGGTGAGACAGTAGCTATGGGAGTGTTGATGGTACGGGGGGAAATCGCTGGCGAGTGAAGCCATGCGTTGAGTGTGATATGACGCAGTACTCTACATCACAGATATACTCATACTAACGTCCTATTCTCATGCTAATGTGTAGCTGAACAAACGTCCACGCAGGTGTATGTTCATTTATTCAACCAATAAAAGACGATGCCAAGCGGAGGTGTCTGTCTGAGGTTTGACCAAAAAAAAAAAGAGGATCTGCTTGATGTGCTTTTTTCTCTTCCACCAGCTTCTCTTCCAACAAAACTAATTCATTAAAAAGTTGCTGAAATTGAGTTTTGGCGAGCAATTAGGAGTAGCAATGCATTTCAGAAGTAATATATTGGTGTGGCAACTCGTTGCTAGGCAGAATTCATGCCTTTTAACCAAATAAAAATGGCATACATAGTCATGTGCCTATGTTGTTTTGGTGGCATTGTGGGGTTGAGGTCTGCTGCAACACAAAGCAAGGAAAGGACAGGGAGAGATGGGAGGAACACAATCAAACGCACGATATGGACGCACAGTGACTTAATACATAGTTAAGTCACTGCACTCTGACGCGATCATGTTTGCAGATTCACCCGATTTGTGCAATTAAAAGTTATTTTCCCCCTATATACTGTAAAATGTCAGTTACGTGGTCAAAATGTTGCTGTTGAAAAACCTTTATCGGCTCATATGTAACTCATTATACAAAAATCTAAAGAAAGTAGATCATTATTGCTTAGAGCAGGGGTCACCAACGTTTTTCTCGTGAGAGGTATTTTGATATGAAATGAAAATGGTTTGTATTTCAGAATCCGTTTCTGTCTAGTGTGCCCATTATTAATTGAAAACCCAAATGAAAAGCAGGCTTGCGGGCACCTTTTGCGGCTGTGGGGGGGCTACCAGGTGCCCGGGGGCACCACAGTGGTGACCTCTGGCTTAGAGATTTTTAAAAGCATCTTAACTGTCTTACAGGAGTAAAAGGTCAAGTTAGTAAGAAGTTAACCTGTTGATAAAAGTAAAACTAATAATCGCCACATGAACTTTTGTGATGAAGTACAGACTTCCCACAACTTACTTATATGCATAGGAGGCAAAGCTGGAGGTAGCAGAGATGAAGATGCTGAGGTTGTCTTTGGGTGTGACCAGGATGGACAGGATCAGGAATGAGTACATCAGAGGGACGGCACATGTTAAAAGTTTTGGAGATAAAGACAAAGAAGCCAGATTGAGATGGTTCGGACATGTCCAGAGAAAAGATAGTGAATATATTGGGAGAAGGATGTTGCGTTTTGAACTGCCAGACAGGAGGCCTTGAGGAAGACTCGGCTTGAGGAAGAGTAGGTTTATGGATGTAGTGAAAGGAGGGCATGACGGTAGTTGGTGCGGGAGAAGAAGATGGAGGACGGGGTAAGATCGAGGCAAATTATTCGAGAACGGATAAGCCGAAAGGAAAGGAAAAGAAGAAGGTCGCCGCTTTAGCCACATTTTACTGAGCAGTCACATCATTGTCACGCGGTTCATCTTTTCCTGCTCACTAAAAAACCTCAAAGAAAAAGTGAGACTGTATGAACATGTTTTTCTCCAAAAAAATCAAAGAAAAAGGAACAGCATATTGAATTTAAATTACAATAACAATAAACGCACAAGCAAGTCCTCCTGTATTTGTGCCTGTGTGGCACGACTGTGCACGCAACTGCAGCAATACACATCCTGACACTCATCACAGCACAAAAGGGCACATCGCCAGAGGTGCTGACGGCTGTCATGTTAATACGCCGCATCATTTATTTAGTCACAACGTGTGGCATCTACTGTGTTAGAAGCATGTTAATTATCTTTTATGTAAGTATATGGAGGCCAGTAAGTCAACCAAATCTAGTGCCAGTTATACCCTGATAGGCCTTCACTGATTAGTGGTATGGAAAAAAACTCAAAATCTCACTCATCTTAATCTCTTTTTTTCACACAAGCTGAACTCAACAATCTTTATATCCATAAAGCCCCAGAATGAATTGCAAGCGCGAGTTTTGTCAGTTTTTCTGGAAAGTAAACTGCAACACAATCGACCTGGCAGACATAGAAACAAACAACCTTGCCAAATTTTTCAAAACCCTCATCATCTGCTCAACACACAACACAATGTGACTTTATTTCTCAATATCACTCAAATAACACATCCATTACTCTGCTCTTTTTGTGTGATTTCTTGTTGGAATTGGTACCAATTTAACAATAACACTTTTATATGGTGCTTTTATAAAGTAACAAATAAAAAATGAAAAAAAAATCAAAATTTAACAAGGACTAATATTTGACAGTAAAAAACAGTAACATCCATCCATTTTCTTCCGCTTATCCGAGGTCGGGTTGCGGGGGCAGCAGCCTAAGCAGGGAAGCCCAGACTTCCCTCTCCCCGGCCACTTCGTCCAGCTCTTCCCGGCAGATGGCGAGGCCAGGCCAGCTGAAAGACATAGTCTCTCCATCGTGTCCTGGGTCTTCCCCGAGGTCTCCTACCGGTTGGACGTGCCCTGAACACCTCCCACAAGGAGGCGTCCGGGAGGCATCCTAACCAGATGCCCGAGCCACCTCATCTGGCTCCTCTCAATGTGGAGGAGCAGCTGTTTAACTCCGAGTCCCTCCTGGATGACAGTGCTTCTCACCCTTTCTCTAAGGGAGAGCCCAGCCACCCTGCGGAGAAAACTCATTTCGGTCGCTTGTACCCGCCATCTTGTCCTTTCGGTCACTACCCAAAGCTCATGACTATAGGTGAAGGTAGGAACGTAGATCGATTGGTAAATTGAGAGCTTTGCCTTTTGGCTCAGCTCTCTTTTCACCACGACAGACCGGCGCAGAGTCCGCATCACTGCAGATGCCGCACCAATCCGCCTGTACCCCGAGGTACTTAAACTCCTCCACCTGAGGCAGGACCTCATCCCCGACCCGAATGGCACTCCACCCTTTTCGGGGCGAGAACCATGGACTCAGAGTTGGAGGTGCTGATTCTCATCCCAGCCGCTTCACACTCAGCTGCGAACCGATCCAGTGAGAGTTGAAGGTCATGGCTCGATAAAGCCAGCAGGACCACGTCATCTGCAAAAAGCAAAGACCGAATCCTGTGGCCACCAAACTGAAACCCCTCAACGCCCTGGCTGCGCCTACAAATTCTGTCCATGAAAGTAATGAACAGAATCTGTGACGAAGGGCAGCCCTCGCGGAGTCCAAGCCTCACTGGAAACGGGTCTGACTTATTTCCGGCAATGCGAACCAAACTCTGTCACTGGTCATACTGGGAACAAACCGCCTGTATTTGGTGGTCCGATACCCCATATTCCAGGAGCACTCCCCACAGTGATCCCTGAAGAACACGGTCGAATGCCTTCTCCAAGTCCACAAAACACATGTAGACCGGTTGGGCAAACTCCCATGCACCCTCAAGGACCGTGCCGAGAGTATAGAGCTGGTCCACAATTCCACGACCAGGACGTGACCAGGACCAGGCTCCTCCCCTGAGCCACCACCTTATCGTGGTGGAGGGGTTTGCGTGTCCCAATAATCCTAGGAGCTAAGTTGTCGGGGGCTGTCATGCCTCTGTTAGGGTCACCCATTAAAAACTGGTCCTAGGGGAGGGACCAGACAGAGAGTGGCTCAAAAGACCCTGATGATGATTAAAAACATTAGACTTAGTTTTCCCTCACCCGGACGCGGGTCACTGGGGTCCCCCTCTGAAGCCAGGCCTGGAGGTGGGGCACGATGGCGAGCGTCTGGTGGCCGGGCCTGCACCCATGGGGCCCGGTCGGGCACAGCCCAAAAAGGTAACGTGGGTCCCCCCCCCCATGAGCTCACCACTTGTAGGCGGGGCCAAAGGGGTGGGGTGCTAAGTGAGCTGGGTGGCGGCCGGAAGCTTTGGCGGTCCGATCCTCGGCTACAGAAAAACAGTAACATGTATAATATGTATATAATATATGTTTCTGTTATAACTGTAAAATACTATACAGTTACAGTTAATATTATGCATTTATCCTGTATAATATTATACATATTAATATTGGACTTTATTGGATTAATATTGGATTATTTTTTTTATTGAATTCTCTATTGTGATTCTTTATAGCATGTAAGGTGACTTTGGGTGTTTTGAAAGGTGCCAACAAATAAAATGTATTATTATTTTTATTATATTACAATTTAGAATAATATAAAAATATATAATAATAATACATGTTCCTCTACCTTTTACTAAACAATTTTACTTAGAAATAAATTTTACTTATATTGACAAAATAAAAGTACTGTTGTAATAAAAAATAACTAATTTATTCATATAACTGTATATTCAAATGTGTATTTTATTTTGTATGATTATTTTCAAATGTTTTATTCTTGATTTTGTTCATGATAATGCTTCAATACTAATAAACACTTCCCTTTATTTATAGTCTAAGTTTAATCTATTTATAACCTATTTAATATAGTATTATTATTATTTTTAGCAGTAGTACAGTAGTAGTACAGTGGAACCTCAAGATAGTTTTGTATTATAAGACAAGATTTACCCTATAAGTGGTGTAATAATATACATATGAAGTGTAAATATTGTACCCGCCTGAAAGAAATATGTTCATTAACGACAACATAATCATGTACATGTGCATGAATGTTGATGAAAATAAAAAATAATAACAAATGTTGTTATGAAAAATGACAGAGTTTTGACAGATCGCAGAAATCATACGTAAGTTTCCATACTGTAACTTCATTTAAATGAAAACAGTACATTACATACTAAACTTAACACTATGAGTTTCTTCATTTCAATTTTTAACAACGATCGAGGACTTTTCGGTACGCTGAGCAAAGGGACTCCGTGACTAGCTATCGTTAGGAGGAAGATGATGATGGTAGATGATTGAGATAACCAATGGGAGGGCAGCTTCTTGTTTGTTTTCATGGTGGACGGTATCCATTGCTTTGGTGTATTACCGCCCCAGGGCTTGTATGCTGGTATTGTACATTCATAATAAGGTACAGCTGTCGGGCGGCACTTCTGACTTTGCTCTTTGCGTTTTGAATATTTTTTGTTAAATGGGACAAAAATCTATCCGAAGACTGAATTTTTTCGTATTATGAGATTTTTGTAAATCAAGGTTGTACTAGTAGTACAAACTGTAATGTATATTTTTTATTTCACAACATTATTTAATTCTGCTAAAGCCTCAGTATGAGCAAATAGTCTTATTATTAAGTGTAGCTGCTGTGTAAACACTCCCCATTTAATGATATTTATTAACATTTTCAAACAGTTTATATTCATATCGATAACCTATTAATAATGGATATGGGGTTATACTACGTGCTGCAGCCTGGCAGCACACATGCACAGAGATTGCATTATTGACCTCAGTGAGGTTTCTCTACCTTTAAAGTGAATAAACAGGTAGAGAGAGGGAGGAAGAAGGGCTTTTCGGGGGTGTGAGGTGGGGTGGCAGTAGAGGACGTTGGTAGTCCCTCTTGTGTGAAGAGGAAGATGGTGGTTGATGGGAAGAAGGCGAGGGGATTGGAAAGGAGGGAAGCGAGGCAGATGGCGAAGGGAGTGTGAAATGTTGACGATTGAATGAAGACACGTGAGACTGATGCTGGTGGTAGATGGGTGACTTTGGGAGCGGAGGATGCGGAGAGGAGGGCGGTGTTTGGTTGGCGGCAGCAAACACCGCCCTCCTCCCCGGGCGCCACCCTTCCCCATCAGGAGAGGCACAACAGAAATGCATACTAATAGAAAATGTGTCAAATACTGTAATAGCAGAGTGGACTACAAATACACCTGCTCTTTATTGCTCTTTTTTGAACTCCTAATGGAAAAATTGTCCATCCACCCATTTTCTGTACTGATAATTCCCATTTAGGTCACGGGTGAGCTGGAGTCTACCCATCTGCCTACAGGACACTCATAGACAAACCACCATTCACAGACATCTTCCCACAGAGTCTCCACTGAACCTAACATGTCTTTGAAGTTGTGTGAGGAAGCTGGAGTACCTGGAGAACATGCAAACTCCTCACAGAGATCTTCCAGAGTAGAGTCGAGCGAGGCCGATGTGCTAACCGTTTGGCCACCCAGATGTGTTGTTTTTAAATGTGGCCTTTCATATCGTCTCTGGCTCGTTAGCAGCCTGTGTTATTAGCTTTGTTCTCCTATCGCGGCGCTCACCTGCTCGTTCTCCGTTCCTGCATCACGCTCTTGTTCCGTGCGATGTCAAGCTAATCACTCTGCCGCCGCATCTGTCTGCCTCCTATGTCCCTCGCTGGTGCAATCCAATCATGAGTGTGTGTGGGGGGGAGTGATTATGATGTTGAGTGACAGGTGAAAGGTGAAGTAGGGGGCGCGGCTAAAAGGACGCAGGCATCTGCGTGTCATCTCTCATCAGTGGTGCCGCGTGCATTGCCACCGTGTAATTTGCAAGCTCCGAGTGTGGAAAACAAGCATATTTACAGCCCCGGATAATTTAAGGGCAGCATGCGTCAGTACCCCGGCGTCACTGATGGCGCATTTAATTAGTCGTCACGTATGAGTTTTAGTGGCCTGATGAGCTCTTCTTGATGGCGCCAGATGAAGAGTCAACTAGAGTTCCTAAGATTGTGAAGCTGGAATTCGACAAATTTTTTTTTGAAAAACTATACCTAAAAACATCAGAATTCAAACCACCATAACGCGCAATGCCACGTCATTCTCCATCATAATGGTGGGAACCAACATTTGTGGGGAAAAAAGGTCATTTCTTCCAATTTAGGTATTCGGCATTTGCAGATTTTTGGTTGAAAATTGTAATTTCTTAAGTTAATTTCTTTTTTCTTCCAAAAATAGGCAGTTTTTTCTTCACAGAAAACACATCTTACTCACAATATATGGATATTTCAAAAGATGCAACTCTTGTTATTGTTAAACAACAGTTGAGATCTTCACCAGAGTTTGGGAAAAACTTACTTTCGCAGTTGGGAATTGCAAATTGAGAATGTAGATCAACATTTTTGTGAAACATACAGTTGTGTAAAAAGTGTTTGCCCCATACCTGACTTCTTATTATTTAACATGTTTGTCACACTTCAATTTTTCAGATCCATCCATCCATCCATTTTCCTCCGCTTATCCGGGTCCGGGTCGCGGGGGCAGCAGCTTCAGTAGGGAAGTCCAAACTTCCCGGTCCCCAGCGACCTCTTCCAGCTCCATCGGGAGGAGACCAAGGCGTTCCCAGGCCAGCTGTGAGACATAGTCCCTCCAGCGTGTCCTAGGTCTTCCCGGGGGCCTTCTCTCGACTGGGCATGCCCGGAACACCTCACCAGGGAGGCGCCCGGGAGGCATCCGGACTAGATGCCCGAGCCACCTCAACTGGCTCCTCTCGATGTGAAGGAGCAGCGGCTCTACTCTGAGCTCCTCCCGGATGGCCGAGCTCCTCACCCTATCTCTTAGGGTGAGTCCAGCCACCCTACGAAGGAAACTCATTTCCGCCGCTTGTATCCGCGATCTCATTCTTTCGGTCATGACCCATAACTCATGACCATAGGTGAGGGTGGGAACGTAGATCGATCGGTAAACAGAGAGCTTTGCCTTCCGGCTCAGCTCTCTCTTCACCACGACGGTCCGGTACAGCGACCGCATTACTGCAGATGCTGCACCGATCCGTCTGTCGATCTCACGCTCCAACCTTCCCTCACTCGTGAACAAGAACCCGAGATACTTGAACTCCTCCACCTGAGGCAAGACCTCACTCCCAACCCGGAGGGTACAGTCCACCCGTTTCCGACTGAGAACCATGGCCTCGGATTTGGAGGTGCTGAGTCTCATCCCAGAAGCTTCACACTCAGCTGCAAACCGCTCCAGTAAACGCTGAAGGTCACAGCCTGATGAGGCCATAAGGACCACATCGTCTGCAAATAGCAGAGACGAGATCCTAAGGTCACCAAGCTGGACTCCCTCAACACCTTGACTGCGCCTAGAAATTCTGTCCATGAAGATTATGAACAGAATCGGTGACAAAGGGCAGCCTTGGCGGAGGCCAACGTTCACCGGAAACAAGCTCGACTTACTGCTGGCAATGCGAACCAGGCTCCTGCTTCGATTGTACAAGGACCGAATGGCACGTAGAAGCGGACCATCAATCCCGTACTCCCGGAGCACCCCCCACAGGACACCACGAGGGACACGGTCGAATGCCTTTTCCAGGTCTACAAAGCACATGTAGACTGGTTGGGCAAACTCCCACATACCCTCGAGTACCCTTGCAAGGGTGTAGAGCTGGTCCAGTGTTCCGCGACCGGGACGAAAACCACATTGCAGCTCCTCTAACCGAGGTTCGACTAACGGTCGTACCCTTCTCTCCAGCACCCTGGAGTAGACTTTCCCAGGAAGGCTGAGGAGTGTGATCCCCCTATAGTTGGAACACACCCTCCGGTCACCCTTTTTAAAAATGGGGACCACCACCCCGGTCTGCCAGTCCAGAGGTACTGTTCCTGACTTCCATGCAATGTTGTAGAGGCGTGTCAACCAACACAGTCCTCCAACATCCAGAGCCTTGAGAAATTCTGAGCGGAACTCGTCTACCCCCGGAGCCTTGCCACTGGGGAGTGATTTAACTACCCCAATTACCTCAGCCACGGTGATAGAACTGTCCACGTACGTATCCTCAGACTCTGCTTCCTCTACGGAAACAAATCCATGAAACAAATTTAAATATTAGTCAATGACAGAACAACTGAACCTAAAATGCAGTTTTAAAATGAAACTTTGTATTATTATGGGAGAAAGGAAATCCAAACCTACATGGCCTTGTGAGAAGAAGTGACTGTCCTCCTTTTAAAACATAACTGAGATATTTGAGATCTGTCGGCCTAGAAAAGGTTATAAATTCATATCTAAAGCTTTGGGACTCCAGCGAACCACAGTGAGAGCCATTATCCACACATGGAAAAAACATGAAACAGTGGTTAACCCTTCCAGGAGTGTCTGGTGAACCAAAATTACTCCAACAGCGCAGCGACGACTCATCCAAGAGGTCACAAAAGACCCTACGACATCATCCAAAGAACTACAGGCCTCAATTGCCTCAATGAAGGTCAGTGTTGATGATGCCACCATAAGAAAGACACTGGGCAAAAACAGCCTGCATGGCAAAGGTCTAAGACAAAAAACACTGCTCAACAAAAAAACATTAAGGCTCGTTTGCTTGCTTTGCAGAAAACATCCTGATGGTCCCCTAGACCTTTGGGAAAATATTGTGGGGTCTGACGAGACAAAAGTAAGAAAAATAACATTATATCATAACAGTAAAATGGTGGTAATGTGATGGTCTGGGGCTGTTTTGCTGCTTCAGGACTAAATGGAAAAAATCTGAAAGGAGAATATCTGGCATTAACCTCAAGATAAAACAAACTTGAAATCTGCAGCAGGAGAATGATCCAAAACACACAAGGAAGTCCACCTCTGAATGGCTGAAGAAAAACAAAAGTAAGACAAAAGTAGAGTAAGAGACAAAAGTAAGAGTAACAAAAGTAAAGAGTGGCCTAGTCAAAGTTCTGGCCTGTATCCTATTCAGATGCTGTGGCATGAGCTTAAAAACACGGTTAATGATTGAAAACCCCCCAATGTGACTGAATTACAACAATTCTGCAAAGATGAGTGAGGCAAAATTCCTCCGCAGACTCATTGTAAGTTATTGAAAACACTTTGCGGTTGTTAAGCTTAGGATGGCCCAACCAGTTATCAGGTTTAGGTGGCAATCACTTTTTCATACAGGGCCATGTAGGTTTGGGTTTTTTTGTCCCTTAATAATAAAAATGTAAAAACTGCATTTTGTGTTCAATTGTGTTGTCATTGACTAATATGTAATTAGCTCTGAAACTTTTAAGTGTGACAAACATGCAAAAAAACTACAGGATGGGAACAGACACACCACTGTACTTAAGTTCCGCAAAACCTTGGACTGAATCATATTCTGCAAGACCGGGGTTTTCTTATGCAGGCTTTTTCGTTACCTTGTTGTGCCAGTAAGGTGACTCACGTTCAAATCAGTAAGACCCCAGCATCTCCATATGTATTTCAATTTGTATTAATTCCAATGGGAAACTTTATCTTTTTTTTAAACATCAGAATAAGGCAAGCTGCGTCCAGTAATGGAGTCCCTTTGACCTTCGAGGTTCTGATGTAGTGAAAACCCCCCCAACAAGCTGCAGCTTGTCAGTGTGCAGCAGACAAAGACGCTTGCTTTTTAAGTCTACGCAATTCACTGAGGAAATTGAAGAGTTGCTCGTGCATTGCATCATATCCTGGTAGAAGAACAAAATAATAAAAAATCTTGATGTTTGCCTCTTGTGCAAAAACACACTTTGACAATAAGTATGAATACAAATGATTTCCCGAGCTGTCTTAAATTAAACACACCGACAAAATGTGTGAATAATGCAGTTGTTGATTTTATGCAAAGCAACCAATTAAACATAATTGCATAATGTCAGCGTAATGCCGGTGTCTGATTGGCAAGTATACTGTATGCAATGCAAATGTTTAGTTTTTATATGCTAATTGTGGCAAATGCCTCTAACAGGAAATTGTGCATTTGTTAAGGTAGCACAATGAGTCCTTAGACTGCAGGGTCTCTTAAAACATCTTTAAGTTTGGAGTGAGTTTGAAAGGAAACCTGCTTCTATAATTTATTTTCATAAGGTTATATATTTCCCAAGAGAAACCTCTCAGTTTGATAGACACTAAAACCTTAATAATAACGTTCAGTCAAAATGTTTGGTACCAACATTAGACGATGTTGTGGAAAACAGACGATAACCATTTCATTGACGGGTTAGAGCTCTAAATGGTGATGTATAAAGCCCATATATTATAAATTGCAGGCTTCATTTATGTTAATATTTGTATTTATTAGTGGTCTAATGATGAATGTATTCATAATCACATTTTTTAGAACATTGTGTCCAGTACCACGTTCCCACACGGTACCCATTTAGTGAGGCACAGGTGTGCAATTTATTTTCAGCAACAAATACAATGTAGCCCAGCCTTTGGCTAGCGTTAGACCCATGAGCCTGAAAATTCCCCGGAAAAATATGTAAACGGACAAAGTTGGCCATCCAGTTGGACCCACGTAAGTTTGTCCCGCTTATGATGCCCCGGTCCACCATGTTCTTCTCATTAGTATAAAGTGTGTTTAAATCATGGTGCACATATGTGGTTGACGGCTTTTGACGAGATGCAAAGGGCTTTATATGAAAGATTGTTTCGATGTAGTGTTGTCAACTTCCTCATCGTCGCTACGTAGCACAAAACGACAACAGCAACAAAACTTCTGGCTGCACAACATTAATCCTTCAAGCTCCAGAATCGCAAAATTGCAACAAGCAACACTGCTGATTTTGCCTCATGTTGGTAACACTCGCGTGGTGACTTCAATCTGAGCAGCATTTATGGGCTGTTCCTTTCCAAAGTTTAGGACTTTGAACTCCCGTGTGCGTGTGGCGGCAATAACGGTCCACATGCAGCACATACTTGAGCCGATGCTTTGCTGGGCCGTGTTTGGAGTGGCAAGAACGTGGTGGGTTGTCAAAACGCTGCTAATGGCAAGGTAGATGGCATGAATGTACACAAAAAACGTGGAAATAGTGGCAGATGCGGTTGTATTCCTGGGAACAAACACCTTAGTCAGCGTTGATAGTGGGGACGAATTTATATTTAATTTTTTTTTATTTTTTATTATCATTCAATTAATCGATTGATTAATTATCATGACAGGTCTAGATGAGCCTGTGTTTGAGCCGCTATTGTCTAAACATAAAATATGCACGGATTGGACTGTACCGTAACAATAGGACCAAACTGACAAGCCCTTTTTACTCAAACTAGACAAAACGTGACCAGTGTTGTTGATCTCCATTATCCCCACAGACATGGGGTATTTTCAGCCTAGGGAACAAGAAGATTGCAGAAAAATACCAGGGAGGTTTTACGTTTTTTTTCTCCCGGCATGCAGGCCCAGGTGTGCACCGTGATTGGTTTCCTAACAAGGGAAGCTTGGCGTGAGACACACGTAGGATGAGGAGGACCACCCAGTGCAGGTGCAAAGGAGCCTCACAGCGCATTTGACAGGCCCAAGCGGCGTGTGCTAACACCTGCCCGAGGTGTCATTCATTAGGCTATTAAGGATGATATCGGCTCATTAGAAGAGCCACCGTCGCTCCATCATGAATACAAAGTCGAGGAAGACGGCAACAAAAGGGGGTACAGGACTTGGCCCTCTAGTAGCGGCGCTTGTAAAAAGGTGTGCTGAGATCAGAGAAGCTCAACTTGCATAAATTGAACGGGGCAGCAACCGCATCTTAAAGACCCCCCTCGAGGAGTTTTCTTGTAAACAAAGCAATGCTTCCCTTATTTAATCAGCTAAGTCACTATGTATTCTGAAGGTGGAGCTTGCAGAAACCAATGGACGTGATGTTGAGACCTATGAACGCGTGTGGACTTCTTGATGGGGCAATCTGCCTTCTTAACATTTAAACTCCTGAACTGACACAAAGAACGGTGGCCTGACGCACTGAGGAGGAACAGGAAAATAAGCTTATAGTGGCTATACTTGAATAATAATAATAATAATAATAATATGAAAAAAGTACACAGCGCGAGCATATCAATAATCACGGCAATTCGATATCGCAATACTTTGTCACGCACCTACAGTGGTGCGCCATCATGCATCGCACACACATTTTACCAGCAACATCTTGCTAGGTTTGCTGAAGAAAAAATAAATGATCAAACTTCAAACTTACAGCTCTCATGCCTGTAGATGACTGACAGATAGTTGGCACAGCTCCAGGTTTTATTTTTAGGTGCGAAGCCTGCAATTATTTCGATATTACAGCTGTAGTATCTAATAAGATATAAGTACGTTTATTGACGGATAGCCCCTTCAGATGAACCGTCTCGTTTTCAAGAGGGTCCAAACGAAAACATACACACAATAGAGGTACATAGTCACAAACAACAAACACGTAGGTTCTCACATGCCACCACACGCCCACATCATTCCCACAAGCCCAGAACACCCACACAAAGCGCATAGTATAGTACCAGCCATAGCAATAATGTCAACATTATCAGGCATAGTAGTAATGGCGACACTTCATGGTCATCACTATTACATCACTGCATTAGTACACCGTCCACAGACAACAAAAGCACTAACATACAATACTATATCACAACTGCTAACAGCAACATCCACAAAAAAAAAAGCAGTTAATGCAGTTATCTTGTTTCAGACTCGCCCACAATAGGTGAATTTCCTCAAGGTAGGATTCGATATTAATGAACAGAATATTGAATCAAGAATATTGAACCTCGGTTGAGCTTAGACCATAGAAAATCTGTTTATGACTTTCTAAATACAGTATGTTTTTTACCATTATTAGAGCCTTCTAGACTTGGGTTAACACCCCTATAGTCACCTCGACACTCACATTACCCAATGTAGTAGATATAATCAGAGACTATGATTATTATGATTGACTATTCTCATTATTATGTTATTATTGTCCCTGTTATGAGATAATTATAATAATACAAATAATAAAAAGCTTGTAATTGGTGATCAAGTCTGGTGTGTTATTTGTGACACCTAGTGGCCAGCGTCAACCACAGTTTTGTATTGCCTTAAACTGTATTTGTATTTCAGTTCATTTAGAACAATGTTTTGCATGACAATGCTTAATTTAGGCCAAGTAACTATGCTTAAATATGCATTTTTTGGACTAATAGACCATAGTGATACATTAATTTTTGATGGAACGAGGAAAGACTATATGTAAAAATATGATGCCTTAACAATGATAATAATTCTCAGTTTCTTTTGTTGTTTTGTTTTGTTATTATTGCTGTTGTAGTCATGCATTGGTTCATAGTGAGGCCTTTTGATGCAGCTCATGTACCGGATATATTTTTGAACAATGGGTAGGCTACTTGGTATTTGCGGTGTGTAATGTTTGCATGTTTTTGTTAATCACAAATCCCCCCCGCCATTTTTATTTGTTTTTTCTGCAGTGTTGGGTACATAAAGGTAGAGAGATGGGTGGCAAAGAGCAGTTAAATGTCATTAAAGGTTCAAGCGCAAACAACAGCTGCTGCAAGCATTTGGCATTTTGGGGGAAGTGAACTGTTGTTCAATTAAAGGCAAATGAAGATTTCAATTAAGATGCGTCCCGAACGCTGCCGCTCTCACTTGTGATTATTGTCAATTTTCAAGAGCAGGCTCGAGTATCAGAGCGAGAAGCCATTAATCCGACTTCAGGGTTCGAAAACCTCTTATCGGAGACCTTTTTCTGGTGATGTCACAGATGCTAATTCTTGATTTTACACTCGATGAGCATGCGGGCTATCTCTGCGACGCCGCTGTCCCGCTGTCTTTACGGCATGAGCTGCTTGGCATGCTGCTAAAGCGCCCTCCTTGTCGACGTAATGAATAGAGCCCACAAAAAAATGTGCCAGTCAAAGCTTGTGTGGATGTGTGAGCCCTCACTCTTGCCTTTTTTTCAATTAAAGTAGTTTGGATTATAACGCGACGCGATACAAAATCCTTCACCTGATGAGCAGTGCAGAGATTCCTGCCGTTTGCTGATGTTCTATCGCAGTGTTCCTTTCCAATGAGCCGGCGCTTCACCACAGGCCCGGCCACGCTAATAAAGAGCCTTTGAACTGAACCCAATCGAAAGAAAGGGGGGGGGGGGAGATCATAGAGGGGAAAAGAGAAACAGAGTTACGAACAAAGGCAAAGACCGAGAGAGAAAATGTAAGGTTTTGTCCTCCAGGTAAAGACATGGCTGCGTATGAGGCCACGAATTATATTCTGTCATCCATGGTAACATTCATAATTAAAGGCCGGTCCAGCCCGGATTGGTCGGCCGGGCGAGGGCAGGCGATGTCCTCAGATAACGCTGGCGTCAACCTTCAATCTGGCTTTTAAGGTCGTACTGCTGGGCCATCGGACATCTGACATTTGGAAAAAGGAGCGTGCAGACAACAAAAAAACTCACTTGGGCATTTTTAGGACTTGTATAATGTGACCTCGCTCAGGTGCTTCTCGACCAAAACAACATCTCCGCCAATCAGTATGTCATTCAGGTCAGTAAGACGCATATTTGAGAAAGATTTGAGAATGTGCAAAAGATACTAAAATAGAGTTATATACCTGTGGAACGCAACCTCAAAATTATATAAATATTTGTTGTAAAAGTTAATTAAACAAGAATCCCAAACATGAAGACTTTGAGACAAAGTGGCTCGGCATTAAGTAACTACTGTAGCGGGCTGCATGGGAGGTCGCTGTGTTGCGTTGCTGCTTTGCTGCTGCGGCAAGAAATGCACTGTCGGGCCGAGCCGCACGGTGGCCGAGTGGTTAGCATGTTGCCGACACAGTCAGGAGATGTTGAAGACCCGGTTACAATCTGTTTTTGTGTGGGGGGGGTTTCTCCGGGTACTTTGGTGTCCGCAGACATTCCAAAAACATGCATGTTAGGTTAATTGCTTCATCATCCATAGGTAAAGTACATAGTAGTACATAAACACACTGTAGTACATACCTAGTAGTATGTCAGTGAAAATAGCTATGTAGCATTCATAATAGATATATTTCATGTATGTAACTGTATTTGCAATTTCCATAATAAGGACCCCTGAAATAGCACATATGTCCATTCATACAGTCAACATATGCTTAACATTGTTTTCACATAATAACAACAACACATAATAGCAACATGTTAACAACATACAGGTGACATCGTGTATGGCGACGCCAGTCTTACTTTTAGAATAAAAGCCGAAGAAAAACTCTTTAAAGGGCACTGTACTGCGCTCCCACAAGGTATGCTGGCACAACAACGGTCCATTTAAAAAATGGAAATAACCAAAGGACAAAAGAAAAACCTGCGTAAAACTGAGGTCACAACAAAAACATCAAACATCCACAAACATGTGATGAGACAAAAGCAATAATGTGCATTTTTATAATCTTAGGATTTCTATACCACTTAATTTGTGACAAAATATGGCATCTATAATGTTAAATACAGGGATTTCGAAATAAGACTTGATATAGCGTAATGCAGGGGTTTTTAAACGATCGGACCGATTTAAAGTTACTGAAACGTTTCGGATCGCACCAATATCGTCCTTGAATCGAAACGGCGACCACGAATCGGGATACAAATCGAATCGTTGTTAAAACGAATCCTTACACCCCTAGTAAAAAGGCACATGTGGACATACAGCATGCCAGATCTTCTGTTTCCAAAACCTCTACTGCGGCAATTGTGTGTGTGAAAGAGGCGGTTTACACATCCGTGGTCCTGACACCTTTCCAGTGTGTTGCCATATTGATTCTTAGAGGTCAGCGCGGGTGAGTTTATTTTGGAGTCGTGTTCCATATTAGCAAAAAGACGATCACGGGGGTCCGGGCGAGATGTCAATCAATCAGTCAATTATGGCACCGCGGCAAATTCACAGGCAGTGGCGTGTGTTGCCCTGCCGGCTACGTGCATTAGTTAGTGCGACGCTGCTAAAGCAATGTGACATCTTGTGTGTGGGCCCGCGGCGGCTTCTGGCCCGCAGAGGCTGTCTAGTCCCACTAATGAGGATGGAGAGGGAGGTCAGAGATGATAGCCAATCTAAATAAGGACCTTGATATGACTTTAACACTGTGTCATACTGTATTGTGTCTGCGTCTCTGCTTGTGTGTGTGTGTGTGTGCGCGCACACGCTCGGAGGTAATGTCCTCCCACCTTCCTGCTGCTATGTTATGACTAGCGTCCTCACTGCAAGCTCGCAGTCACTAGGAGGTGTCATCCACGCGACTCAGGCATCAGCACACACGCACACACATACCTACAAGATGTACACACCTTTATTACCACAGGAATGTGTACAATTAGTGTTTTTTTCCAACGACACTGCTTTTTTTCCTGGTTGCTGCAATTCACCATGCAAGACTTTAGTAGGATTCAGTACAAAAGATACACTTCAATAAATACCGTGTACAGTAGCTAACATAAGTCCTCACATTTCAGCATTTTATTACAGTATTTTTTCTGGAGGTACAATACTGTAGAACGTGAACTTGGATATACATTAGAGTAGTCAGTGTAAAGCTTAGCGGTGGTAGTGTCATGGCTGGGGGGTGGGGTGGTGGTGGTGGTGGTGGTGGGCGGGGGGGGGCTGTATGAGTGCTGCCAGCACTGGTGCCGCTGTGGTTCATAGAGGGAGAAAATGTAATGGTTTGTGGTTGCTGATATGGGAGGGGAATACGGTACTCACGTTTCTATGATTTTGTAGCACACAGACCTCCTTGAAGGTGTCATATTAATGTTAGTTTCTCTGTCTGTTTGTTAGCGAGCGAGCTGCATCCTGGTTGCTGGAGGATGACGAGCAGACAGTTGGCGCCATTATGATTCTAGAAGGGTGGACGCTTCCACTGACGCCGTAGTGAATCAAAAAAAAGGTAAAACTAAAACTTTTGGCTGCACTTTTTGGCAAAATATTGCATTTTGGTGTAAATATTTTACATTTAGCTGCTCCGCCATGTTTTAAAATGATGCATCCATCCATTTTCTATGCCGCTTGTCCCTCATTGGGATTGCGGATCTTTTAAAATCAATTAATAATAAATTTAATGAAAACATTACATAGAACATTTTATTTGTACCATCTTCTCTTCATTTAATTGCTATTTTTTGCACACATGATCATTTGCACTACATACTTTTTGGACCTGCAACATTGTAAATACCATAATAATCAGTACATATACGTTCCATGTAAATATGTGTAGTAGTATTTTCCTCTTCTCCACTATGTACATTTACTATTATTATTCTACTTTTAACAGAGAATGACATTAACAGACATGTGGTGAATAAAGATCATTCTGATTCTGATGTCTTGCACACTTTTGGATTATGACACTTTTTGAAGCCCTAAAAACAAATTGGTTGCCAGGACACGTCTTCTTCAGGAAGACTTTAATTTTCCCTCTTGTTCTGTAGGGATTCCGAGTGAACGCGCGTGTCTCGCTTAAAGAGTGATGTCCTGTGAAGTATCTTGGCGCACAATCTGCGCTTTAATACAAGTCTTAGGTGTCCCTGTGGTGTTGTTGCGCTACAGTGCAGCTGAATATGAAGCTAACAGGTCTGGCAGCTACCACATTGGGGTTTATGGTGTATGCGCAGCACCGGATGAGGAGTTGACGCTGGGCTGGGGGTGAACCAGCAGAGGTGCCGTTGTTTCAGTTTCAAGGAGTTGCTGTCTGAAGAGGAGGAACATGACATCAACTATATAAAGTGTGCATCATCAACGCCCTTGCCTGCATTTTCCATTCTACTTGTATGGAAACAGGAGTTCAGAACATTCTGAAGGATTCTCCTTCTTTCCATATACTCGTAGGAAATGTTGTCAAATTCCTTGTCAACACAAAAAGTACGTTTTCGCCGCATGTAACCACCAGGTTCTTATTGCCCGTGTAGAGAGGGAGATGAGACAAACCCCAATTTCTTAGATTTCGGTCTTTTAGCGAACACTGTGGAAGACATAAAGCTCAGCACCGGGGCATCTGCAAGAGGAAGAAGCCCCAAACTGAAGAAGTGACTAATCTCCATCCTACAGGAGTGGGAACTCCCCCTCATGTGTAAAATCTCTGGCGTTGGCAGGCTCAGTGTAAAAGGTGAAAGATGATCAATTTCAGCTCTTCTGTCATTTTGCCAGATCTCTGTGTGAAAGGCGCTGTTGTTATCAAGCTGGCACTTTTACCATATTTAAACCATGCCGCCTTGTGTCACCTCTTTCTTCTCAAAGGCTGTGCTCATTATTCAAAATGCAAACACTGTCAGGCTGTACTTCCTGTTTGGAAGCAGAATGTTTACGAAAAGTCTACTTTTGATGATAATGGCTACATTTTAGTATTTGATGCTACAGAAAACAAGCGCTCCTCTGTTGTGCCAATGTTTATCCAATGTGGGCGTTAATGTATCTCCGTGCCCCCGTGAAACACACAGCATGTTCCTTCCTCTATGCAGTGACTTCCTGGCTACCCCCAATCGGCTCCGGTACGTTTTGTCAGCGTTTTGTGCGCTCAAGCCCGCAGGCCCTTGAAAACCAGCTTCTCTTAAGACCTGTTCGCCCTCAGCGATGACGAGAGTGACACTGTCTTTCATGTGTCAGCGTATGGACGAGTACAAAGGTTGTTCATGCTGTCACGTTTTGAGCCTTTTTGAAGCGGGTACAATGTAGGAGTGCAGCTGCAGGAATGTGCTTGTTATTATGCTGCTCATGTCACAGCAGACACAGCCAAAGAGGCTCCCTTGTTCTGAAGCACTGTGTCTGATTTAATGGCATAATTCAGGCTTGGGATTGAATTTGTCGTATGTGTCTGTGTGTGCGTGTGCACCATTGGTCAGTCATGACATCACGCATAGCAACAAGACCTGTGAAGGACACCTGGAATAATGAGGTAAAACAGTAGCAGCGGAGCATTGTGCTGATGAAAAGCTGCTTGCCTGCCTTCACGACCCCTTGATGGCCCCAGGACCACGTACAGGATCTAGTTTATATTTAACACAAAGTACTGATTTGTTTACACAAGTCTAGAAGTAAGCATGTATTTACGTGTCATTTTCTTTATGAAAAAGTGTTTGGGTTCTGTTTAAGGTTTCATCCTTGCCTCTGTCACCAAAGTGCTCGCTCCCGAGGGGTTCAGGTACATATATTGTATGAGGAGCTCTGTTCTAGACCTGCAGCATGTGTGCCTTGTCATAATTTATGTGGTGAATTGGCCCTATATTATTCCAATTGGCCGCACGGTGGCTGAGTGGTTAGCACATTGGCCACACAGTCAGGAGATCTGGAAGACCTGGGTTCAAATCTCCGTTGGGCATCTCTGTGTGGAGTTTGCATGTTCTCCCCGTGCATGTGTGGGTTTTCTCCGGGTACTCCGATTTCCACCCACATTCCAAAAACATACATGTTAGGTTAATTGGCGACTCTAAATTGTCCATTAGAGTGTAAATGTGAGTGTGAATGATTGTTTGTCTATATGTGCCCTGCGATTGACTGGCGACCAGTCAAGGGTGTACCCCGCCTATCGCCCAAAGCCAGCTGGGATAGGCTCCAGCATCCCCGTGACCCTAATGAGGATAAGCGGTACAGAAAATGAATGAATGAATGAATGAATTATTCCAATTGACTTGACTTTACCTTTTTTATACAGAAACCCAGCAATATTGCCAAATCAGCAGCTCCAGCCTTTGTTGAACTGCACCCCACCCAGCAAAGGCAGAATATTGCCGCAACGCAAAGCATCTGTCAGTGGCATAAACTACTTTCTTGACAGAAACTCTTGCTTTCGACAGACTGGTAGAATAAAGTTTTCGCCCTTTGGTACCAAGGTGGAAAATTGGTACCAAGGTGGAAAATTGTTGGGTTGACTTCATCTCTTCATTTAGTGTTGATGCACCATAAAGGTGGAAGAATAATAGCATTTACAGGCCATTGCCTGACGACTGTGTGTGCAGGGCCACATAGAGTCTTTTCAGAAACCCTCTAAAACAGCTGCATCTTTGACTACGTTTACATGCAGTCAATATTCGGGTTACGGTCCATATTCTGGTTTCTGAAGCATTTAGAATAACCCTTTTACATGTGTGAGCAAATTACCTATATACATGGTAACTGTAATCCCAATAGGCCTATGCATGACCCAATATTCGAAAAAGAGTAACCCAGGGGTAATAATTAGGTTTTTAAAACCCGGAATATGAGCATATGCGGGTTATTGGTGTTTACATGACCGTGCACAACCGGTCAATATTATTGCTAATATTCCGGTTACGATATGGTCATTTTACTGCATGTAAACGTAGCCAGTCATTTGTTCACATGTGCCTTTTTATACATGTCCCAGCAATGACCGACCTAGATGCACCAGCGACATGAAATTCTTGTTGGTCAGCGACAACTGCTTTCAACACAATAGAATGTTAGCAATTTGCTCACATGTGCGACCAAAATGTACGCGGTTTGACAAGGGACGCACTTTATCCATTACTAGCATGAGAATGAGAAATAGTGTGTAAAATGTGGAGTCAATTGACGACAGCCTGTGACAGTCTAAGTCTATCCATGCCAGCATGTGTGATAACTCACGTCTCAATCACATTCAAAGGACTTTTCTCCCGTCTTTGTTTACACATTTTGCCTGGCTCTAACTTTCTTCTGTCTCTCAGACTCCAACTTACGCTCAGATTTTGAGTGCCTCACCAAAGAATATTTGCAAGTGGACTGGTCGTGGCATGCACATATACTAACAAAAACAAGCGTTCACAATCACATGCACCAGTTAACTTAAATGCATGTTTTTTTTGGAATCTGGGAGGAGATGTGTTAGTAGTTCGGTATGTGCTTTGTAAATAATGTGTGTTTGAAAAGCTGGCAGGCACAAAAAACACAAATAGCTTACCTCTTTTTGTCCAAGTAGTTACACTTGCGCTATCAAAAACCTTTACACTATACTTTATATTAAGCGAGACATATTTCTCTAAGAAAACTATAAGAATTGTTATTTGTTCTGTGTTCTTGTGTTATTTTTAACACAACAATAAGTCTTATTGAATAATTATTTTTTGTATTGGAATTACTCTAAAAACAGGCATTCAATTTAATTCAGGTTTGTGTCAAATTGTATAACATTTGTTTCTTACAAATACGTGCAAAAAACCCCTAAACAAAACAGACGGGTTGGTTGGCACTGCCAACAAGATGTCCCTTATTTATTTTTTACAGAAGTTGGCAACCCTACCAGTTAATTTGCCAATTTTATTTTATTATTATATACAATATGTCCTGTTGCTGACAAACTTGTGCGTCATACTTGAGCCCAATAGTTGACTGTAACATTCATTTGACCTAGTTTGCCAATCCACCTTCACTTGTAAAGAGGAAGGAAGTGAGTGTGATGTGTGTGAAAAGAGCGTGGTGTTGGAGTTAATAGTATTTATCAGTAATACAGTGAAAATGAGAAGAAATGTGAATATTCACTTTGCAAGTCGATTTGGTGTGTGCGCCCCTACATTTTCTCTTTGCACTCCTAAAATTGTAACCACTGTGCTCCTAGTGGGAAAAAAAGTTAGTCCTGAAAATGACTTTCAGGAAAAAAGAGTCCTGAAAATGTCTTGTTCAGACTAAAAATTAGAATTCAGGTGAACCGGTTAAGTGTGTCCAAGGCCTTTGATCCAGTCATCGAGATATTATGGCTGGAGGTTGTTGACCCGACCACATGGCGTGTTTATTTTTCACATTTATGCAGCCTCAAGTGAAACCTGAGGGGAGTCTTCATGGACAGCTCACTGCTGCAGTCATGTGATAAATGCAACCTGAGCAGAAAGTGTGTGTGCACTCATATTCACCTTAACGCTACATCACTCATAGCAAGAAACATCTGAAAAATATTAAGTGAAGACAATGCAGCCTGTTCCCCTTTGACCATATACTGTATGGCTCTTCCTTCATCATCCTAGCTCAGTCCGTTAAAGGAAGTAGGACAGCGCTGATGACCATATTTGGCCGGGGGCTCAGTCCCCTGCAGCCATCTTGCCTGCCAGGCCACTGAGACTCTGACTACAACCTCCTTCTCACCCCCTCTCATCATCCATCCGGCTTTATTTCATCTCAATTGCTTCTTCACTGCCCTCCTGGTCTCACCTTCCCCAGTATGTTCTCTCCCTCCATCTTCACCTTTTTATTATTACCTCTGACAAGACTGTAAGTGAGAGGTTTGTGTGCAGGATTATACAAAATAATAGTAGCTTATTTTCACAAAACTTTGCAGAGGAATGGATCATTTACAGAGGTAGAATTCTTATTTAAACCCTGGCCTCAGAATGCTAATGGCAGAGTCCTGTCCCTCTATTTCATTCTCAGTCAAGCAGAAAGTAGTCCGCTAACTCACAAATGTCACACATTAGAGCAAAATATGGTGTACCTGAATCAGTAATAGTCTCTCCCCAACTCACTCCCAATAAAAAAATTGTACTTTTTTGTAGCTTGTTGACATCCTTAATGAACCAGGAAGTGGCCTTACAAAATTCTTATTCTATTTTTATGTTTTACAGATAGTTCCTACCAAAACATTCCTCCTACCCCTGAACTTAAATGGTGTGCTACCGTCTTTCTATTACTATCGTCTTTTGTCCTTCTCCTGAACCAGGAAGTAGTTTGCTAAACATTCTTCCAAAGTTTATAAACAGTATAAATTCTTCCAAAGATAAGGAAATACTTATACTTAATAGCGCCTCACATCAACCACAACATGGTCCAGCGGTGGCGGAAAAAGGCAGAACGAACAGCAAAAGAGAGAAAATGAGCCTGGCTGAAGGCGGAGGAGACACAGAGACCAAAGACCAGGGATCACAACCCGTCAATCGTGAGCTAATAGTTGATCTTTGGGACTTTGCCAGTCGCTCGTGAGAATATTGTAGTTTGCTCATAGTGCCCACACCACAAGCCTGACTCTGATAAAGATCCACAAAAGTAGGTGTGGCTTGGGGGCCATCTGTGGCCTATGGATCATATGTCATTGCATATTGAAGTAGTGGCCTAATTTACAATATAACCAAGCTAATATACAATAGCAGAAAAAACAGAGGGCAAAACTGTTGCTAAAGTTGGTTTTTAAACACTGGAAGCAGCTCTTTATGGACTTACAAACCAGTGAGCCTCCTACAAACACCGAGCAGTACAAGAAAATCCTGACCAAAATGACATTTTTCTAGTTTTCCAACTAGTCCCATTGTAGTTTCTTTGGTTTTCTATTCTGCCATTTTCCCCTCACTCTTCATACAGGAACCGGAACAATAGTGTTTATGTGTACGGGGGGAGCCCATGATGGCCCCTGGCTCATTCAGGCCTCTATCCATGTGTTCCCAATCAGTACACGCTCTTCACGTGTTTGCTAATTCATTAATGTGCTCACATCCCTCCATAAAGTGTGCACGGCCACGTTTTATTGTGTGGATGTGTTTTGTACACCGAAACACACACATACATTAGCATAATTTGCTGGAGCCTGTTAATAGTCTCGTGCACTCTCACCGCTTCCTGGCAGCAAGTTTGATGAATACTAAACGCAGGGCAAAATGGCTGGCAGGGATCACCTGGGCCAAGTGCTGTCGGGGTAGCCGACCGCAGAGAGCGTTGAAACCTGACTCCGGACGCGCATCGCCTCGGCATCCAGATCGGTAAGAGATCATAAAAGGAATAATTGGCATTCTCTGGCAATTTAGTGGAGGAGAGAGGCTCCTCGTGTGCCCCGCCTGTAACATTCCCAGCGAGCCCGCCGCCTTCCTCGCTGTGCCCCAGACTGGGAGGAAATGCACAAAGCCGTCAGGAGGCAACACACTCCAGCTTGAAAGTAGACAGTATAGGCAGCACACTAACCATTTAATTTGCCCATCGCTGGGAATTGATGGAAGCTGGGGACTGGGCCGTCTGGGAGAGGCTCTTCCTGAGGTTGAAGGAAACTGTGGTTGGGTTCCAAGTTTTTCTGTAATAATTACTTCCCTTGGAATATAGCCTTCTTATCTTAATTAGCTAACCGTGTTTAGCTAATTATAGTTTTTTTTTCCTCATTCTTGTTTTTGATGTTGTTGCATACTATGGCTTCATAATGCCCCACAACAGGCGTGACTCAAACAGCAAAAGCTAGAAAGGCATGAGGTGGAGTGTAAACCTCCGCCAACGTGGAAAGATTATGTTTTGCGTATCAAAACAAACCATTCGACGCACAAACTGTTACATGCACGTTGTTAAAATAGATAAGTGACATTCCTTAAGACGGATGGCCCGCCTTCACGCTGCGCCGCATCTCATGTTTACTTGTGCGATCACTTCATAACACCACAGTACTGCAGTTTTTCTGACATTTTTGTTATTATTATGTTTATACTGTTCAGGGTAGTGTTTATCGTCATCACCCGGACTTACTTGTGCCATCACTTCATTACTGCATTTTGCTGACTTTTTGGACATTTTCAATTTGTTGTATGTATATTGGTCAATATGGCCGCACGGTGGTCGAGTGGTTGGTACGCTGGCCACACAGTCAGGAGATCTGGAAGACCTGGGTTAAAATCTCCGTTGGGCATCTCTGTGTGGAGTTTGCATGTTCTCCCCGTGCATGTGTGGGTTTTGTCCGGGTACTCCGGTTTCCTCCCACATTCCAAAAACATGCATGTTAGGTTTATTGGCGACTCTAAATTGTCCATAGGTATGAATGTTTGCTTGTCTATATGTGTCCTGTGATTGACTGGCGATCAGTCCAGGGTGTACCCCGCCTCTCGCCCAAAGCCAGCTGGGATAGGCTCCAGCATAAATAATGCTGACGTGTTTTGGAGAGAACAACCATTACAGCTGAAAATGAACAATCATTTTAGATTGACCCTAATGAGGATAAGCATAGAAAATGAATGAATAAATGAATTTAAAAATATATTAATAAGCAGATTTAAGGCATAGTGAGTGGACAAAAAAAGTAATGCTCACATTCAACCCATTCAAACGGAAGAATGCCAACATCAGACTGGAATGCAAGGTATCTAGGATAACTACTCATGGATAACTAGGATAACTACTACTGCTCATGTGAAACTTTTATGAAATTGTGACCAAGCCAAATATGAAATTCTGGCACAAAATGACTATGAAATTAATTAATCAATTAATAATGTTCAATATTTCAAGTTAATTATTATTAAAAGGTGTGCAGAGTGAGTGTGGGTCAAATGTCTGAAGAGGTACGCTACTGTAAAAAGTTTGGGAGCCATTGATCTAAAGCACGCTTCTCAGCAGGTACTACTAATACTACTACTACTACCACTACTACAATCTCCTCAATGGTACTGATTCTGATCTGTTGCGTCGTCGTTGAATGTGTTGTTGACATAAATGTACTGTGTCACATTGCTGCATGTGTCACACCATTAGAAAGCTGTGCAAAAAAACAAAGAGGGATGTTCCAAATAGTTGTATACATTTCTTACGCTGTAGAGCACTTACTGGTGGAGAACGTGCAGATCTTGGAGCACACAAATCATTGTGAAGAAATATTTGTTCAGCATGCGTTCAGACTGGTTGGGATTTGTGTGATTCTTGTTGCAAGACACACAATTTGTTTGTAGTGTGTGTATGAATTTCTGGTAGGTGGCAGGTGGCGGCTTTGGTGCAGACACCAGATGGTCCAGTGGCAGATGGCTGCCGACCAATAGAATTTCCATATTTCAGCAACACAATGATATGATGCAGTTTTTCCTGTTTCTTACATGGTTTGTCATTTAAAAGTACTAAACATTACAGACTTTACATAACCCTTTAGAACAGTGATTCTCAACAGGTGATTCTCAACACAAATCTGTTTGGGTTTTCAATGGGTTGCTCAGTCTTTGCCAAAAGAATTTGTGTAATGACCGGGTGTCCATGAACACACCTTGTCCGTGCTATTCACCCGCTTTCCCACCACCAGGTGAATGCCATGTTTATGGGCAAATTGGTCAGGCTTAAGCGGGAGAGGATGGGCATTGGGTGTGGACTTAAGGCAATGTCCGTCCGAAACACAGCTGAGGCAAGCAAAGATATCTACTGGAGAAGAGTGCGGGATAAAGAAAAATCACACGTGTTGCATGGGGATATTACGACCACAATAAAGTCTACCAGATACACTGTAACGGTACTGTTTGATGCCCAATTCCATCTATTGGCCCAGACAGATGGGTCGTCTAGAAAAGCATCCAACCACTCATCTTCTTTTGCTTATCCGAGTAGTGAGGGCAGCAACCTTTACAAGAAAGCCCCTTTCCCTGGCTCCTTCATCCAACTCCTTCTGGCGAATCCCAAGACGTTTCCAGGACAGTTGAGAGACATATTCTCTCCAACATGTCCTTGGTCTTTCACAAAACCAACTACCGATTGGACAGGCCCTGAACACTTGCCTAGGAAGGCGTCCAGGAGACATCTTGACTAGATAGTTAAGTCACACTATCTGGCTCGTCTCAGAGGATCAGCGGTTCTACTTTGTGTTTCTCCTTCATGACTATAGGTGAGGAAAGGAATGTTGATTGACTGGTAAATTGAGAACTTTGCCTTTTGGCTCAGCTCCCTCTTTACCACAACGGACCGATGCAGAGTCCGCCTCATTGCAGACGCCGTACCAATTTGCTGGTCAAGCTTGTGTTCCATCCTTCCCTCACTTGTGAAGAAGACCACAAGGTACTTCAACTCTTCCGCTTGGGGCAGAATCTCAACCGCCACTCGGAGAGAACCATGGACTCGGACTTGGAGGTGCTGGTTCTCATCCCAGCCGCTTCACACTCAGCTGCGAACTGATTCAGTGTGAGCTGAATATTATCTGCAAAAAGCAGATATCCAATCCTGCAGCCATCAAACTGGAGCTGCGCATTGAAATTATGGCCAGAAAATTAATGAACAGAATTGATAACAAAGCTCAGACCTGGCGGAGTCCAACCCTCACTGGAAACGAGTCTTATTTACAGCAACGTGAAAACTCTGAGACCAGTCATACAAGCGAACCGCCTGAATTTGGTGGTTTGGCACCATAGGATATCTCATGGAACACGGTTGAATGCCTTCTCCAACTCCAACTCCCATGCAACCTCAACGACCCTGCCGAGAGTATAAAGTTGGATCCATGATCAGGCAAAAATCCACAGGGCTCCTTCTGAATTTGAAATTCAATCGAGCAGATCCTCTTCTACAGAACCTCTGAATAGACCTTGCCAAGAAGGTGTGATCTGATGTGCACTGCAAAAAAAAATAAAAAAAAGGAATTCCTCTCTTCTGAGTTGAGTAACACAATACAAATCAGAGACAGGTTTAAGTAACACTTTGATTTACTGTATTTGAAACACCGCCTTTGTGCAGGAAGCAAACCAACATATGAGCGTTTCATTTTAGGTCATTAGAGAGCGCATGCCCTGCCGTGTCCACTTAGTGTGTTTGCAAGTGGTTGTGGTGCACACAGTTACAGGCACAAGTGAAAAAAAAAAAGATATGCGTTTGTGTGGCTGTAGAGAGTGGCACGTGTCCAACACGGCCTTATGTCATCTTGTGTTTGCGTGTGTGTTTTGACGTGATTAGTGCGAAGCATTTTTTATTTGTGTGTTTACAGTGTTTAGCTTTATTTTGCTCGCCGTTATCAACGCGGCCCAGACAGCTGCAGCCTTTTATCAGCGTGTTAGACGTGTTTAGCATGAAGATTGCCGAGGCCTCGTGTTCCTGTTCCGGCCAGCTACTTCACCCAGCGTCATCTTAAATAAGTCTCAGTGTATTTGAAGTGTGTTGTCCAAAATCTTGCTTTGATGCTGGAATTTCGACAGTTTAAAGGTACTTTAAAGGTACTTTAAAGGTACTAGTGGGCCTGCTGAAAACACGCTGTTTTGTGTGTCTGGCTTTAATGCTATGAGCTGTTCGGCAGAGTGTGTGTCACCAAGAAGCACTGTTGTGTTTTTTAATCATCTTTATACATACGCACTTGTAACTCTGTACGTGTACAACAGAATAAGGTGAACCTTGAGCTGCGTCGCTCGTCTATGATGTCATCAATGGTTGACTGTAAAAAAAAATGTTAATACAAAGCACTTTTTAAATTAGTTTTACATGCATAAAACAATTCTAAATGGATATATAAACGAAGGAGGAAAGAAATAAATGAACACTTAAGGTTACTTTTATCCTAACTGAAGACGTGACTGTTCCCAAAGACACGATGTGACAACGAAATCAACACGGACACCAATTTTGTGTCTTGTCATGAGTTCATTCTTGAATTCAATAAAGTTTTCCCCTTTTTTGACTTTCAAGGAACCTTAAGGGAAAACTGCACTTTCTTTTTGGAATTTGGATTTTGCCTATCATCCATCGTCCTTATGTGAGACATGAACACATACATCTTTCTCTTTTCTGTGTGTTAAAAAAAAGAGACAGCTCATTACGGCACATGTGGGACATACTTATAAAGTCATCTGAAAAAGTCTTCAAAAAGCGCCAACAACGCCTAATTAATGCATACGCATCATGGCACGCCATGCCTCTCCGCTATGACGACAGTTGGGGGACAGTGTAGCTCCCCACAGAGTCACACAGCGTCTGCTGCTCTTTCATAACTTTACTCTGACCTGAGCAAATCTATAACCGTGCAATTCCAACACCTATATATGTCTCCTGCGTCACATACACGTCTCTAGTCTATTCAACCTCGGAATGGGACTTCCTCATTGTCGCTACCGCGACATGCAATCAGGGACACTCCAAACATCACAGCCTCTTTATTTTGTGTGGTCTAAATAAACATAAAGACGAAGAAAAAGAATAAGTGGATGTTCACCTTGTAACTTTAAATGCGGAAATAAAATTTGCTGCATTTAAGTAATTCACAGAAAATGCACTCAAAACATAAAAATTCAAGTTACTTGGTGTCTTTGAAGGCAATCCCCATAATAGTTGTGATTCAAATGTTCCGCTACTATTCAATAAACTAGTGTTTATTGAGTAGAAAAAAAGATTATCAGTCAAGTGCACAATCTTTTAGCTTGATTTAGTTTTCAGTTCATTTGGAGCTGCCCTGAACTGTTTTTTATGCTTCTTTCATTAAAATACTGTAAAAATGGTCAGATTCCAGACAGTTGCAAATGGTGATTAATTATGATTAATTCATTTTAAAACTGTTATTAATCTGATTAATTTTTAAAAAATCATTTGCACTTTTATTGCACAAAACTGTCCTCACCTAACTTCATGCCACGTGTTCCTGTTTATGCTATGTTATGTTTATGTTTGCAGTCAGCAGATGATCGCTAGCCTGTGCAGACGTGAGCGTTAGGTAATCGCAAATCACTCTGATCTATTCCTGAACCTCTGCCATTATATATAGCATTATCCTCTTCCGCCCACACACCATTCTCTACTCTTTCCCCTCTCACACACATACATTTATTTTTTACCTACCTCTCCTCATCACTGTGCTCCAGCTCCCACTCTCCCACACTCGCTCCATCTCGCTCCATCTCGCTGTTTGCTTATATATTACGCCGCTCTGTTGTTTGTCTCTGCTCTTTTGACATTTTTCTTGTCATCTCACTTGTCTTCATCGCTCTGCCATTGCCTGCTACCAAGACGTACACACCCTCTGCCTTGCAAATGCGCCCCTCTTTTCCTCGTCTTCCTGCCCACTTACCCTCCTGTTTGCCTCCCATCACATGTGCGCAGAGGAGAGGGGGGTATTGATTGTATGATCAGCTGACAGGCCCGGTAATGGACAGCTTGGAGTGTGTGCATATATATGTGTGTGTGCATATGTATACGTGTGTGTGTGTGTGGAGTGGTACTAGTAATAACTCACCTGACCGTCCAAGCGGACGGCCGCCGGGTGGGAGGAAGGCCCGCAGGAGTGAGAGGTACCCATGCTTGACAGGCCAAGCATTTTAAAGCCAGCGAGGCAAATGTAGGCCAACTTTCAAATTACACACCCCCAGAAAAAAACACCCCTTTGCAATAAAACAAGTCGAAATCAAAAGATAGCAAAGGCTGACTGATATTAATTATATTGTGAGATCATTGAAACAACATTGAAGACTTTGGAATACTGATGCCATATCATGGATTGGATTTTTGGGGGGGACGTAGACATTACATGATATTTTAGTACCTAGAAAAGTACCTTACTACTTTACTATTTACTATTTTTTGTTTTACCTGCAGATATTTTTTAATTGGCCTTCAGCATATTATAAGATAAAAAGAGTTAATCATCAGTGACATATGTTGTTATTTATTACACAAATTTGTACGGGTGCTTGATATTGGCTTTCGTACTGACATCTTGGTGCCAGAGTTTTTAAAAGAAAATAATCAGTTTTGACATTACCATTTCAAACGGTTCTAGCCTGAAAATGGTTAGAGATAACGCGCAGTGTAAATGAGAATACTCATCAGTATGACCCAGAGTTTGTGATGTGAGTAAATTCACTAATCTACCTTTCATATAAAGACATCAGCAGGCTCAGATCCTTGCCTTCACAGTACCAGCTCATCAAAGGCTCATCAAAATGTCTGAGCCACGTGTGATACTTTCCCTCATCTCTCAAACAAGCCACCACTGATCCTCAATGCCTTATTATTACCACTATTATTAAACAGATCGATATGAAGTATCTATTGTGCCTGTGAATGCTCCGGTCAATTCTCTCTATTAGCGGTGTATTTTCTGCCGAGGAGCCTCCCACAGTTACTACCACATCTGCCGCTATTTTTTACATTCCCCCGTCACCATTACCGGTGTTTTTACAACTCACCACGTTCCTGCCATCCCATACACGGTCCAGCAAAGCATCGCCTTAAGTATGTAATGCGTGTGGGCTGTGATGGCGAGTGGACATGCTGCAGCACGCACACAGGGGTTCTAAGTCTGTAAACTTCTGAACACGTCCACAAATGTTGCTCAGATTGACGTGACAGATGGCCGCCATCTCTTGGTGTAAAGTGTTGTGATAATATACTATATAATATACTACATGGAGCAATGATGCTTGTCGCAATGTTGTGACTTGTTGTGATTTTAAAGAAGTGCTGGAATTTACATCATGCAGTGTTCCTCATGAAGGAGTAGCTACGTAGGGCATCATAATGCGAAAAGAAGAAATAGGAGTAAGACGAAAATAAATTTGAGTAAGCAATTTATTCCAAACCACTAAAGGAAAAAAGCTGTTTCTCAGAATCTAAGCCCATAGCTCACTAAAACCCAACCCCCCCCCCCCCCCAC
>QODF01000278.1:1371407-1471370 GCA_024372805.1 Oostethus manadensis
CCCCCCTAAAATTGAAGAATTGAAGTCAAATGTTCAAAAAAAGGAATCAGTAAAAAGTAGCGGTGCCCTTCTTGTTGATCACTTTAAATTGGTTTGGGCATATGCTAGATGCCAGTGTTTCCAGGAAGCTAGTGGGAATGTTGCTCCAGTTAGTGAAGATGGCTTCACTGCAGCATTGTCCGGTTGAAAACCCAGTCATTGCCACACAGGCTAGGGCCCTCAGTCATGAGTCATCTCCACATAGCTAACTGCCATTTGACGCTCCTGCACAAACTGAAGTCCCATTGTTACGTTAAGAAAAAAGCACCCCAGATTATGATGGCGCACCCACCACTGTGTGGTGTGGAAAACATCTCAGGTGGGATCTCCCTGTCACGCCACGGGACCGTCAATGTTGCATTTTTTCTTATCAGACAATATAACTTTTTCTACCTTCTCAAATTCCAAACAATTTTGCAGTATTGAAAGAGACAAGTCCTCTGAAGAGTTTGTTTGTTCTTAAAACCCTTTTCTCACTGATGGTGTCTGATGGTTTTCGGACAGCAGCTCTTCCCTCAAACTAATGCTGTGAAATGAACACATTATGCTTATACTGTAATGCCACTGGACACGTTTCACAAATACGCAGTTATATTAACTCATGCAATCCCAGCAATTTTAAAGAGACAACGCCCTCAGTACCCGCTGTTCTAGATGATTTTGACTGATCTTTAAAGGCACACAGAATATTGCGTTGCATATAAACATGGAACATACGAAAAGAAAAGTTTAGACTCTCGGCTTGCGTCAGAAAAAGCGGTCTCTTTCCATTCTTTAGTAATCAGAAGTAGAACATAGGTAGGTTTCCCCACCAAAGCAGGGAGAAAACCAGTTTTTGTGTGTGAAAAGAAACATTTCAGGCATAACTTTCACTTTGACACAAAATTAGCCATATATCCATCCATCCTTTTTCGATGTCGCTTGTCCTCACTATATTTAGCCAAAATATCTAAATAATTATACCACAACATGAACAACACAAAAAATGGTGGCTTTACATGAAAATAACATTTTGTGTACAAATATAAACACTATTTACAATTTTCACATTCGGAACTAAACTGTGTGTGTGTGCGCGTGTGCATGCATTAACATTTCACTACAAATAATAAATGCAAGTGTCAATGCCATAGGATTAGCTAACACCCCAAATAGCTCTAATCGACTATGCTGGTAACTAGCAGCTCCTAGCCTAAATTTTAGCTAGCAATTCAATGCAAAATGAGAGACTGCTTGCATCTAAAAACACTTGTTAGTTGGGACACTTTATGCCAAGGTACCACTGTATACATGACAAAACAATACTTGCAGTCCACCAGTAACTTCCCTCTTCTCCCAGAGGCAACGTACTTCGTGACAACTCATGTAACATTGACACAAATAACTTTGGTCTTGTTGAGAGAGCTGCCAAGGCTCTGACACTAATCAAAACACCATTTTCTTTGCCCATTTTTGCTCAATATTTGTTTTAGTTCCTAGTTCCACGCAAAACTGGCTCCGCTGTGGTTCCTCAAACAATAGTGTGGGCCGAGGGTCACATATAACATGCACACAATAGACGTGCCATTAAAAGACACTTCTGTTAACACGTTGACAGCCTTAATATATACAATATAATATAATATAGACAGTGTATCTATATACTGTATGTATACTGTAAACATACACATATATATACACACACACACATATATATATATATTTCTTAGCATTGTTTTGATGCCATACTCCTTTTTTGCATAACTGGCGCTTAACAGTCATTGCATATTTACAATCCGACAACAAAACCGCAGACATACTGAACTAGCAAACTTGTTGCACTGTGGAGCATGACGCAGTTAGATGAGGTCTCATTTGCGTGCGGGTGTCAATATCGGCAGAAAAACTAATACTGATATCTATTTTTTTATGCCAGTATTGGCTGATATATCTTTGTTTGCTTTACCTATAACACAAAGCTAAGATGTTTTGTTCATATATATTATATCGACCTACATTGGATTGGTTTTAGCATCTTTAAAGCCCACAATGGTCCAAAGTGGTGCCCTGCATCCATCAGTTTTTCTGTACGTGGCTCTCACCGGAATAAGTTTGGACACCCTGGTGTGTTGGAAGTATGTTGTCCAAAATGTAGCCTTGATGCTGAAATTTATACAGTTTAAATTTGTTTTTTTAGGAATCTTGACTTGGACAATGCAGTCTGTAGCTTTATTGCTGATGAACTATGTTGATTGAGTCTCTGATTGGTGAAAACATATTTGAATGTCCAGTCTTTGTTGAAAAGTCGCATTCATTGTTATTCTTTCTGTGTTTTACTTTTTTTTTTGGCAAACTGTAGAAAATGTCAGCTCTATTTGCACTGCGACTCCTCCTACTGATAAGTCAATAATTCTGGTATATAAACCAAATCACAACATGTCTTAGTTTGGCGTCATTGCTGTTGAGTTGCAGTTCTCTGGTTGCACTGTGAGTTCCAGTTGTGTTGACAGAAGTCACCATCCTTTAGAAAACATTCTGGTTTTGTTCCATTCCATTCCATTTTCTTCCGCTTATCCGGGTCCGGGTCGCGGGGGCAGCAGTTTCAGTAGGAAAGTCCAGACTTCTCGGTCTCCGGCGACCTCTTCCAGCTCCATCGGGAGGACACCAAGGCATTGCCAGGCCAGCTGTGAGACATAGTCCCTCCAGCGTGTCCTAGGTCTTCCCCGGGGCCTTCTCCCGGCTGGGCATGCCTGAAACACACACAGAGAGCATGGCCTTCCGGCTTAGCTCTCTCTTCACCACGACGGTCCGGTACAGCGACCGCATTACTGCTGAGGCTGCACCGATCCGTCTGTCGACCTCACGCTCCAACCATCCCTCACTCGTGAACAAGACCCTGAGATACTTAAACTCCTCCACCTGAGGCAAGACCTCACTCCCAACCCGGAGGCTACAGTCCACCCGTTTCCCCCTAAGAACCATGGCCTCCGATTTGGAGGTGCGTAGTCTCATCCCAGAAGCTTCACACTCAGCTGCAAACCGCTCCAGTAAACGCTGAAGGTCACAGCTTGATGAGGCCATAAGGACCACATCGTCTGCAAATAGCAAAAACGAGATCCTAAGGTCACCAAGCTGGACTCCCTCAACGCCTTGACTGCGCCTAGAAATTCTGTCCATGAAGATTATAAACAGAATCGGTGACAAAGGGCAGCCTTGGCGGAGGCCAACGTTCACCGGAAACAAGTTCGACTTACTGCTGGCAATGCGAACCAGGCTCCTGCTTCGATTGTACAAGGACCGAATGGCACGTAGTAGCGGGCCACCAATCCCGTACTGTGGGGGGTGCTCTGTCTTAGTTGATAAGCCAAAATTTGCCTTCAAAGCATATAATGCCCGTCCCATAAGCTAATACTATCGTTATCGGAATTAACCAGACAAATCGCTCCACCAACTAAGAACGGCCATGCAGCACCACCCACAGAATCGAGAAAGAGCTATCAATCTGTCAATCCTTTCCGTGTCCGGGCCGGGTGAGGAAGAGTGTCATTAATTGAATTAAAAATTGCAATCATTTTAAAGCTCTAGTAAATATAAAAGTAAATACAAACTACATAAATATCATTCTTTTAATAGATGCCTGGTCACCTGCACTATATGAAATATTCAGTTTAGTCCATACGGTGTATCTGCCCCTTTATGAGGTACGCAGTATAAAACCAGTCCGGTAATCGAATTATTGCATACGTGTGTTTTATTAATAAGTAGGACATTCTGTAAATGCCAGCAAAGTCTCATCCGTTTCCGCCTAGAGCTGTCAGGGCGCTTATAGCCTGTAATTTCATTCAAATTCATAAATGAAATCACAATGTATGTTCTTTGCACGCACCATCTCAGAAGTCCCTTTGTTCAATATGTATTTAAAAGTGTAAGAAAAATGACATGAAAGAGGTGATTGTGCCCTACAAATAGTAATTCAACTAAACCTGACCTACATCGCGTCGGCTGAATGAGCGAGGCTAATGCGAGATGCGACAAATGCGCGGGGATATTCATCATTTTGGGGGAGAGGGATTAAGTCGCAAAACTTGCAAGACTAATGTACCGTCAGCTAACTGGATCCATTATGCATTTGTTTGCCAGGCTACTGAGTCACTGAACAATAAAGCCAACCAATGCAAATTCAGCATTAAACATGGTGGCTGCTGCATAAATATTATAATAGCATATGCTAGCATCTATTTGCATGGAGGCAGAGAGGCGAGGTAAGGACTGACTTGGCACGAGAAAGCTGGCAATTGACATGCTGAAAGTTGCGCGCCATTTTTGTGGTTGCCCACACGTACATGTGCTGTAGGTATCTATTTTGCGTGGCGTTGCCTGAATTGAGGATGGATACAACAATTACTTATTTGATACGTTTAAACCTGTGAGTCGTCATGTCGCTTGCGTAGCCTCCATTGCTGCTATAAACGCCTCACGCCCTCCCTCCTGTTCCTTCCTCTCTGACCTTGATCTGGATCCCATCACGCCGACGGGATAAATTACCCTGGAGATGAGACATCACAGCTTGAAAATACGGAAATAAACGACAAAGCATGTTTGCAATATTTTATTATTAAATTATTATTAGACAGCATAACAGACAACATTCTCATAGTTAAACCTTTGCCCATCAGGAGATAGTCTACAAAATGTATGAACATTTATTAATATTAATATGACGTTTATTAATATGATGATATATTTCCTCTACATGTAATTGATTGTGGTGGTGGGCCACTACAAAATAAAAGCCGCCACATCTTAAAAATGTTATAACAATTTACAATGTACAACAATTTATAATATAATAAATACATGTTATATAGATGCATATATAGTATGCATATGCATATATATAGGTATATATATATATATACCAATGTTAAAAAAAATTATCTGCGTTTTATTTTGATAAGCATGCACCGGAATCACCTTGCACATATTTGACCAGTCACCAGATACGCCACACGCCTTGTGTTGACTCTTACTTTGTGTCTTATTACGATTATTACAATCTCATTTCGCTTTCTGGCATTTCTGTTTAGACATGATAATGCCCGACTGGCGGCATCTAGCTAGGACGTTTTTGTCCCATGGCCGAGCCACAAGTGGCTCTATTACGTTCATATAGCTCATAAGCAAGCAGTAGCTCGCCAGCAGATGTTTAGTAGATCACCAAAGAATATTTGCTTCACCTCTTAGTATTTTTATAAGTAAAAAAAAAAAAAGTGAATTGTTTAGTTGTTAATTGTATGATTTTAAACTAAATATATTATTGAGCGATTCAGTTCCCATGTATTCGTATTACTCTAAAACAGGCGTGTATTTAAATTTAGGTTTGTGTCAAATAGTACAAAATGTACTTTTGTGCTCGTCACATACTACTATTGGACTAAAAAGGTCAGGTAACAAAAGGAGGCTCACATTTTAGACTCTCCGCTTAAGTACTCTCAGAAACTTTGTCATTAAAGGTGATCTCTTTCTTTCACGTGTGGCTGAGCAGACACACACTGTACTTTTTTGCCCAGCACGAGGCACACACTGTATTCCTTGTATCACTGTGTGCGCGTGGCGCTTATTCGTCCACCAGCCCGCACTTATCCAGTTCTCCAGCAAGTCTCATGTTCACAGACAAAAATTATGTTTTTAAAAACTGCGGGAGTGCGTTAGTAAGCACAGAACATTGTAAACCCAGGACCACCAATACAAAACCACATTTAATACCTATGAAATGTGCATGAATCAGCCACCGATCGTCATCGCTCGATTCCCGTAAAAAACGTGTGATCGGCATGTGCCGATAAACGCCGTTCACCAAAAAACAAAAAAAATGATTGGCGTGCGGCAGCAAACCCTACATGTGTGCTGTGTCACGTCGGGTTGCCAACACATGCCAACAACGGACACCCTTTGCCCCCCGTAATGCCGAGAGAATCAAAACAAGTCTGTAAAATCATGGCTTCGCTTTGACAGCTTGACACGAGCTATGCCAGCCAATGCCAGCGTGTCTGATCACTCCCTTATCAAACGTATTGCCGTTCAATTTTTAGCGTCCCATTTTCAGACTCCAAATATAACTTTTTACCACAGTGACACTTTGTTCAGATGTTAGTTCAGATCTCATTTTTGTCCCACGGGGAAGATGCAAGTGGATACCAGGTGCACTTACTTGCATTAACTTTTTCAAGTGTCGCTGAACAATTTTGCTGTCATTATACCAATTATGTCTTGTCCTCAAACACGATTTGTTTGTGGTTGTTTAATGAACATATACACATAGTGTGTGCAGCCTTATGACGGTGATACCATATCAGCTGATTATGAGTAGCTCACCAAAGGGTCAATATTTGCTTCAACTCTCAGGTAGTTTTTATATTATAACTGTAGAATTCAGACTTTATACCTATTTAATGCCAAAGGATCGCAAAAAATGCATAGAGATGATGGCCACGGTGTTTGAGTGGAGATCCGCTTGGTAAACAAGTAGTGTACAATTTAAATGTTGCCAGTCACAAATAAAACACAAATAGTGACCGTCTTGAATAGCGATAAGGTGATGAAGACCTCTGCCAGCTGGACACTGAATTTATTTAGTTTTCGGTTTTCAGATTTCTTTTTAATAAATAAATGTATTCCTATTATTTTTAATTGTAAATGTTGTAAACTAAAAATATATTAAAGAATTTATTTCCCATGTATTTGCACTGCAATACTCCAGTACATGCATCAAACTAAATTCAGGTTCATGTCAAATAGTACATTTTTTTCACACAAATAAAGGCAAAAAAAAAAGACAATCGGCGTTTATTTTTTAAATAATGACCTATTTGCTAAGGGCCCTTGGAATTGTCTAACGGCACTCCTGACTAATACCAGATACTGTAAATAAATACATTAAAAAATCCACAAATAAACCATGAGATCGGCATTGCTATCGACCGATCTTACTCATGGATGATCGGAATGTTTGGGTTACGGCCATTTATGGGTGGTCTTGCAGTGTAAGCCCCTCCAATACCAGGGATCTGCTGGAAAATCGAGGCTTTCAACAGAATTTTGTAGAAAATGCTATTAAAAGTCCTCTAAGTGCCAATTTTGCCATGGTATAAATAATAGCATTCTTTGTTTGTAATACAAAATCCCTCAAAATTCATGTGAAAAAAGGCTTGTGTGGTAAAAGTGTCTTCCATGTACTTTTTCATTTATTTGCAAGCAACATAACTAATAACTGATAATGAATCTGTGTGTCGACTAATTATTTGGGTTCACCACTAATTTCTGCATGTTGTCACAAACTGCACAAGGCAATTTGCAGGTAATTAAAAACAGTGCATGCAATCGTGTATGGCACTTACAGCTCAAGCGTAATTGTAATTAGAGTGTGTCGATTGACTGTACCTAAACGGAGGAAAATAACGCATTCTTAAGTCAAACTATTCAACAGAATACTTTTACAGTTTCCTTCTCCTCTCTGCAGTCAGCCCCTATTAGCGTCATTAGCTTGACAACAACGTATAAAATACAACTATACAACAATCTGCATGCATTCGGACTACATATCGATTCATAGCCCCCTGTAGTGGCGCCACGCATCTAAAAAAATGTAATTACGAGACTAATTTCATCTTGTTAATATGCAGCTAGTTGAATTACTCCAATCAATCAGCAATGGACAAACTATCAGCGGTAAATTTAATCCACATGAATACCAATAAATTCAATTTTTAATCTATTATATACAATTATGATCTACAAGGGCCGTAAAGAAGCCAGGGTAGAGGATATACACATCCTCGGGATTAGCAAAATGAAATAGAAGAGCATATTTTTCTTGAATGTTCAGCGTAGTGTAAAAGAGTTATGGTGTGGTGGCCTGGTAGGCAGTTCAATTGAAGGGCTTAAAACTGATGGAATCACTTCACAGACGCAGAAAAGTCATTTCCAGTTTGCCTCGTCCTCCAGCAGTGTGACAAACTATATTTGGACTAAAAATAAAGTGTGCAGAAGAAAGGGGATGAAGCGAGGCCAACTGCCACATTCAAACTGTGTTGGAACCTTAAAGGGTTCCAACACGTGATCATTTACTTGAAATAAAGACATTTCCATTGCCTTTGGAAAAATCATTAAAACACAAAAGCAACACTTTACCCAAAATGAACCTCCAAACCGAGACCGCAATAAAGGCCCCTATTGTCGTATAAACGGGCCTGTTGCCAGTTTCCGGGTATACCAGGGTATCAAAATGTCAGTGTGTCAAACAATCCTGTAGTATGAGAGAAAGTAGAGTTCCAACGCGGTAACGATATGGAAATACTTTGTCATGTCCTGTGTTATTCCTCGCAGTTGGAAGTGTCCCTCGATGTGCTGAAACCCTGATTTTCTTGCGTCTTGTTGACTTTGTATTGCTAAAGTGATGGGATGACAGGATGATTCTGATTGGATAGAATGTTAGTAACTGTCGCCGCCTACAGGTTTGGCATGCTTATGACTGTGGTTCCCGATGCATTCATGCAGTTACGTGAGGATGCATTTAAAGAAAACATTTGTTTTCATAGACGGAGAGGGAGAAATATGCGTTTTTACAATTACCCTGCTACGTGTGGACAAGGCCTTAATGTGTATTTCACATGGCTTTGCAGCTATCAATCTAAGGTGTACATAACACATATTTAAGTGTCATTTTTGACATGTTAACGTAGCACAGGGGTTCTCAACTATTTTTTGTCATGCACCCCCAGGGGAATATAATGTTTTCACGCCCTCCCATTTGAAATTAGATTGAGAAACTGATAATATACATTTATTTGTCTGTGCTGTACAGACTGAAACCAGGAAAATGAAACAAAATGGAGAACTGTGAAGCAAACAAGCATATTCAAGAGTCAAATTGCGACTACAATAAATGTGTACATATTGGCAGGTCTGTACTCCCAGCATCCCACACCGCCCTGACACTTTACCGTGTCAACAACCACTTAGCAACAGTTGCTAACAACAATCACATGACATGGAAACGGAACGTGCAACTTGGTGACGCAAGCAAATGAATAAAAACTCAGCAAATGCACAATCCTACAATTCAACACTCATGGAGAAGTTGGGACCTGTGCATTTACCACGCTATGAAATAATAATGTAACATTACAAGTTTTTCAATTATTTATGTTGTGACCTTGTTTGAACCATTGATTGCATTAATTTGCATTTCGCTTTGGGTTTTTTTAAATTAAGAAATTACTTATAATCTTGTGACATGAGTCGATGGATTAGCCATTTATGGGTTTCAAACTTTGGTGTTTGATAACAACGCCGCCACCTGGTGCACTTGTCTAAAAAAAAATAAATAGCACAGGCAACACTATAGGGGTGCACATTTAGACAAATTTTCATCTTTTTGAGTGCAACGGTTCAGGAGTTGATGACTTCTAAAAAACAATCAGATTATGTTCCACATTATGTCGTGTCCATGTAGTGACGGTCAGGCCACAGATTGTTGCTATGCCAGCATAAGTGTGTCTATTCCAGTTTTACGATCTCCATCTACTGTGAAGTCCTCAGCAATTTTAGCAGCAGCATTAAAGTAAATGTGTGTTTTCCTTTCAAGCATTTATCCCGAGGCACAATCCTCCAATAACGCCAGCCAGCCAACATGATTTAAACAAGCTAATTACAACACTTGCCTTGATTTCTCTAAATTGTTTGTTTATTGTCCGTTTAGCCTCTTCCTAGCACTTTAAACCAACAAATGAACAGTTCTCCAAAAGCAAAAGTTGTTGAATCAGCCAGCAGATAAGAACAAGTCCGCTTACTTACTTTGCATTCATTTTTATGCAGGGTTTATGCAAATCCGCCTTGCTGATGGTTTCAATTAAAGTTATTGAAGTTGTGGAAAGCCATGTGCTGGAATCTGCTTAAAGCATTCCACAATACCTGCAAAATAGACATAATCCAACATGGCCCTGATTGAAGGCTTCATTTGTTGCGCATGCATCCTCGGTAAGCGCAAAAACATCAGGCACCAGCTTCCTGATGCAAAAGTTCATGTTACGACGCCGCTACATTAATACTTCACTAATTAACACGAGACAAGCGTGATCATGCCTCTGCTGAACGACAGTAATATGGCGGCCTACATTTTGTACATATACTTCTTGTACCCCCCCTCCCATTTCCTCACATGTGGCGTGTCACAAGTGTAGTCGGGATGAATTTTTCTCTTGCTCGCGGCGGTGGCGCCTCGAAAACAAACGCGAAATGAGCATGCTGCTTTGTGCCGAGCAAATTAGCGGAGATGGGAACACAGAAGCAGAAGCGTCACTCTCAGCACTTAAATTACACAACAGATATCTCATAAGGATGGGGGGAGGATTTTCCAAGAGGTTTTTTCAAGAGTTTTGTTTGCAGACAAACACAGCAATGTGCATAGTGGGCCAGTAGTTGGCTCTGTCACTTTGGAGAGAGATGCAACTCTCAATCCCCCAGTGTCAAGTATATGTATACTTTGTTAGGCATTATACACAAAGCAACAACAACATTGTAGTTTGACATTGTTTTGTATGATGTATTCTACGCTCTCATGGATATTCAACAAAATCGTAGTGGTTTACTATTTCTCTTACCATTGCTGTGTAGTTAACGTACACTTTTTAGGGGAAGCGTCATAATCAGGGCTTTTAAAATAGTTAATTACGATTAATCTCGCTTAGTCCATCGTTAACTCGTAAGTAGTCACAATTAATCACAGACAGAAATAAAAATTTGTCTATATTAGGTAAATCTCGTGGCAGTAAACAAGTTGATACACATCTAGATACACGTTACACGATACATTTTACGATGCGATTAAAAAAAGATGTATTTGAAAAACAGAAGGATTTGTTACAGAGTTACGGAGTTGCTACATTGTACAAATGATACGATTCAATACTATTAAACTTTGATTTAGACATGTCGTAGACATTAATCTTAGATTAAAAATCCATCCATCCATCAATTTTCCTCCGCTTATCCGGGTCCGGGTCGTGGGGGCAGCAGCTTCAGTAGGGAAGTCCAGAATTCCCGGTCCCCAGCGACCTCTTCCAGCTCTATCGGGAGGACGCCAAGGCGTTCCCAGGCCAGCTGTGAGACATAGTCCCTCCAGCGTGTCCTAGGTCTTCCCGGGGGCCTTCTCCCGACCGGGCATGCCCGAAACACCTCACCAGGGAGGCGCCCGGGAGGCATCCGGACTAGATGCCCGAGCCACCTCAACTGGCTCCTCTCGATGTGAAGGAGCAGCGGCTCTACTCTGAGCTCCTCCCGGATGGCCGAGCTCCTCACCCTATCTCTTAGGGTGAGTCCAGCCACCCTACGAAGGAAACTCATTTCCGCCGCTTGTATCCGCGATCTCATTCTTTCGGTCATGACCCATAACTCATGACCATAGGTGAGGGTGGGAACGTAGATCGATCGGTAAACAGAGAGCTTTGCCTTCCGGCTCAGCTCTCTCTTCACCACGACGGTCCGGTACAGCGACCGCATTACTGCAGATGCTGCACCGATCCGTCTGTCGATCTCACGCTCCAACCTTCCCTCACTCGTGAACAAGAACCCGAGATACTTGAACTCCTCCACCTGAGGCAAGACCTCACTCCCAACCCGGAGGGTACAGTCCACCCGTTTCCGACTGAGAACCATGGCCTCGGATTTGGAGGTGCTGAGTCTCATCCCAGAAGCTTCACACTCAGCTGCAAACCGCTCCAGTAAACGCTGAAGGTCACAGCCTGATGAGGCCATAAGGACCACATCGTCTGCAAATAGCAGAGACGAGATCCTAAGGTCACCAAGCTGGACTCCCTCAACACCTTGACTGCGCCTAGAAATTCTGTCCATGAAGATTATGAACAGAATCGGTGACAAAGGGCAGCCTTGGCGGAGGCCAACGTTCACCGGAAACAAGCTCGACTTACTGCTGGCAATGCGAACCAGGCTCCTGCTTCGATTGTACAAGGACCGAATGGCACGTAGAAGCGGACCATCAATCCCGTACTCCCGGAGCACCCCCCACAGGACACCACGAGGGACACGGTCGAATGCCTTTTCCAGGTCCACAAAGCACATGTAGACTGGTTGGGCAAACTCCCACATACCCTCGAGTACCCTTGCAAGGGTGTAGAGCTGGTCCAGTGTTCCGCGACCGGGACGAAAACCACATTGCAGCTCCTCTAACCGAGGTTCGACTAACGGTCGTACCCTTCTCTCCAGCACCCTGGAGTAGACTTTCCCAGGAAGGCTGAGGAGTGTGATCCCCCTATAGTTGGAACACACCCTCCGGTCACCCTTTTTAAAAATGGGGACCACCACCCCGGTCTGCCAGTCCAGAGGTACTGTTCCTGACTTCCATGCAATGTTGTAGAGGCGTGTCAACCAACACAGTCCTCCAACATCCAGAGCCTTGAGAAATTCTGAGCGGAACTCGTCTACCCCCGGAGCCTTGCCACTGGGGAGNTGAGCCGGAAGGCAAAGCTCTCTGTTTACCGATCGATCTACGTTCCCACCCTCACCTATGGTCATGAGTTATGGGTCATGACCGAAAGAACGAGATTGCGGATACAAGTGGCGGAAATGAGTTTCCTCCGTAGGGTGGCTGGACTCACCCTAAGAAATAGGGTGAGGAGCTCGGCCATCCGGGAGGAGCTCAGAGTAGAGCCGCTGCTCCTTCACATTGAGAAGAGCCAGTTGAGGTGGCTCGGGCATCTCGTCCGGATGCCTCAAGGGTCCTTTCCTGGTGAGGTGTTTCCGGCATTCCTAGTCGGGAGAAGGCCCCCGGGAAGACCTAGGACACGCTGGAGGGACTATGTCTCACAGCTGGCCTGGGATCGCCTTGGTGTCCTCCCGGTGGAGCTGGAAGAGGTCGCCGGAGACAGGGAAGTCTGGACTTCCCTACTGAGACTGCTGCCCCCGTGACCTGGACCCGGATAAGCTGAAGAAGAATGAAGAATGGGCTTGGCCATTGTAATTGTTTTTTAAATTGTTGATTGTTCACTGGGAATGCTGTACTGTATGTTGGGAATGTCGTCTCTGAAACTTTCTGTGATGCTGCCGTTCTGGCTAGGTCACTCTTGTAAGAGAGATTTTTAAATTTCAATGAATTTCATCAGGTTAAATAAGGATGAATGGAAAAAAAGGCAGGGGTCCCCCGGGTTGCAGGAAACGCAATGTTAAAAAAAAACACTTGAAAACCTAAAATTATTTGTAAATAACTACATCAATTTGGGAAATATGGGCCATTAGTTATTAGAAAAATAATATCCAGTTAGAAATCCCCAGTTTTTGCATGTTTAATACGACCGGTGACTTGTCCCACTTTGTTTGACAGTCTTTGAACGCATCATGTAACTTTCTCCCTTTCTGCACAAACAAATTACTATTCTGTGTTTTTCCCGTTTTTCTTTCACCTCAAATTTGGTCCCAAATGATGATACTATGTGCGAATGTATAAAGGTAAGGTATTTGATGATCTTATTGAGTGCTCATATGCGTATTTGTTGAGTGCATTTGTTGAGTGCACCTCTCTGAAAAACAAACTCTTTTCTTTGTCCATTTCTGCTCAGTATGTGTTCCTGCTTGTGGCTCTACAGCCACCCTTGTGTTTTTTTAGACTAGAGTGTAAGCCATGGGTCAAACAGGACGTGCGCATGTTAATTGCACGTCGATACATGTAGTGCAGTTAAAATTAATTTCGGTTAACATTAATAGCCGTAGTTATAATCCCTCACGACATTGTGGCCTGCTGTTGTTGTCTTGATTATGCAGTAATTGCACATTCACAGGTTTAATACATGTAAGTAATGCATCTTTGCTCTAGTAGATGTATATTCTGATGGGTAAGTCGTATGCTGTTGTCCCTGGTTTATAGGGATTTATTAAAAATAGCGGCAATGCATGATCCCCAAGATACTTGTTTATTATTCTAAACTCCTATTGGTACTTGTCTTGTATATTTCTGACCTACCTGTTGCTTGTTCAGTTGGTGTGTGCACGCTGTGTATTGTTTTTTAAAATATGTTTTATTATTATTAAAATATAAAATGTGAGTCAAAAACCCTGTCGTGCCTGCCGAAGAAAAAGCTACCACTTCCTCACTGCTTTGGGAGAGGCACAATATTTAACCGAGTAGTAGTAGTTCTGAACTATATGAGTACAAGATTAGAACATGATCATAAATTAGCCGCACCGTTGTGAAAACCACAGGGTTCAAAGATTAAGAAAAAAGTAGCGGGTTATGCACTGGAAATTACACTCTACTGTTGAAACCCAACAAGGACTTTGTGGTCTGCCATTGTTGTCTTAGCTATGAAGTACTTGGAGAGGCGCTATAGTTACAAACTCAACCATTGTTGTATTGTCTCTAATACAGTTTGCTGCATGCACAGGAAAAGCAGGCAGCTTTCAAAATCATCTGCTTTTAGATGCCTTATGGAATGTTTTCACGCTCCGAATCGTTGTTCTCATTGTCATCCGCATGCCAGACGATGTATTCCCAAGTGACGCAGTAATCTGATTGGACTCATAAACAGAACCACTGGCTCACAAAACAAAGAACGTCCGCAGCCTCACATCAGATGACTAGTGAGCTCTGACTCCTCCGTGTCTCATTTACCTGTTCCAACAACCCTCCCCATACCTCATCTTTCACTCTGTTGCCACGGCAGCAAAGCATGACAACGAGAGAGAGAGAGAGAGAGAGAGAGAGAGGAAGGAAGACACGGACCAACGCTATCTGAGTCGTCCGTTTGTGTGCGCGCGCGTGTGTGTGTAGGTGTCAAAAAGGCAGCGTGGAGTCGGTTAATCAAGGCCGTGAGAGGACAAACACTATGATAGCATGTGTCCTGTTGCAGGTTTCAAATGAGCAGAATATTAAAGTCCCTCCATTTTTCCTACCACCACTCCTTATCAGTAAAAAGCGCGCTTTAAAATGTCCGTTGCACCGCTCGGCTGAAACTCATGCGCTTTACACTTGCTGTACTGTTACAAATACTGTAACTTACTGCTATTACTTGTCACGTTTTGCTCTTCGCGGCATGGTGAAACGACCCCGAGGATGCAGAGAGCTGGAGGTATGCTGGAGCCTATCCCAGCTGACTTTGGGGGAGAGGCGGGGTACACCCTGGACTGGTCGCCAGTCAATCGCAGGGCAGACATACAATCATTCACAATCTAATGGACAATTTAGAGTCGCCAATTAACCTAACATGCATGTTTTTGGAATGTGGGAGGAAACCGGAGTACCCGGAGAAAACCCACACACGCACGAGGAGAACACACAAACTCCACACAGAGATGCGCAACGGAGATTCAAACCCAGAACCTCCTGACTGTGAGGCCAACGTGCTATTCACTCAGCCACCGTACGGCTTTCACTTTACTCATGCACTACAAATCATTATTAATGTTAAAAAATGAAGTCACTGCTGTACAGGACAAACTCATTTCTGTCAGAAAGTGTTCAGATCATCCTATAATCGGGTGACCGTGCCTCGTGTACACCACTTGACCAGACTTAACCTTACTTTTGGCACTTAAGTTTGGACCTTTTTGACGTTAGAAAAAGGTTACTTCAAAATCACTATAGAAGGAGTATCCAAAGGGGGATCCGGGGGCCATATGCAGCTCACAGCTTGTGTTTTATTGGCATAATTTAAAGAGAAGAAGCGGAACTATTGATACAAATAACTAATAATGAAACAGCTTTTGTCTTTAAATATATATAACGTTTGTTTTAGCCTTTTTACTGTAAGTGGAAAAAGTTTGGATGCCCCTGCCCTATAGGGTACATTAGCTGATGGTCGTGTAGTGCTACACATAGCTGTCTTCCATGCAGCAAAGGTGGAATAACACCTGAGGTAGGTTCCACCCCTACTGTGACCCTGACCATGTCCAATTCTGGTTCTCTGTTCTTCATTTTCATTTCAGTATGGTAATGGTAAATAATCATAAATTACATTGGAATACATCACTTAATACAATTGACAGTTCCACATGTCCAAAAGGAGTAGGAAAAAGCAATGCTTATTTAATCGTACCCCCGTAGGTTTTCCCCTATTTGAATACATTTGTAGACTTTCTGGAGTTAGTTAGTTTAAAATGCATGAGTAAGGTAATGTGACAGTGAGTTGAATAGTGACTATCAATTATGAATATCATAATAAATAATAATAGTAATGAGTGAAAAATATCACAGAACGTTGTTGTAGTACAGACAATGTTCTCACTAGGAATGAAAAGTTCCTAGTATAAGTATAGGAACTAGTTCCTAGTATAAGTATAAGGTAACAGACATAGCATCGACAGTCAACAGACAGAAAATATGCTCTCCAAGGAATGAAGGTGATATGGCCTTGGATGTACACAATATTTCAGTGTGTCAAATTATTTATGTACCACATGTTTTTGTCCCAAAACATTTTGGAAACCGTTTCCATCCACTATATTCTCTCATTCTTAAAAGAAACTCAAGGAAAATCATTACTGCTTTATTTGCACATTGCCATAACAGATTTCAATGTTTCAAAAAATGCATTAGTGGGCAGACCAAACTGCCGAGGTCAAAGAAAAAATATCAAAATGCTGATGCCCAATCTCCACAAGTACGGCTATTTTAAGTGAAAGAAATTAGCAGGCATGGGCCAACATCTTTTGTCACTAATACTGACATTTTCAAAAACACACATATCCCCTACTCCCGTGTTAAGAAAATCTCCATCCACACGAATTGAGTAAAAAAATGTCTTATGCATTATGAACACTGTGAGCCAAGGAAACATCACAAATGTTTTTAAATCATCTGGTTATATTATAAGGCCTCAACGTCTGCAAGAAATAAAACCTACTAATGTAAGTCAATCACTTCATGTTCTGCTGATAAATAGGGTTTAAAAACCATGTCACGTCTCACGACACAAGATAAAAAGCTAAAAAAATATATATAAATACTGAAGCCAGTTTTTCAGAATTTCCTCTGTGGCTGGAGTTATCCAAAAGGTCAGTTTTTAAGGACAAAAGCCTAACATTGCATGTGGACAAGATGTCAAAACCTAAAGAAAAATATCTCGTTTTAAAATATGCATATTCGCCTGGACATAGATTTACACAGATGTCCTCGTGGGCTTTAGAGACTCTCGACATAAGCACAAACGTCTCTCTAAGAAGACCCTGAAAAACATTTTTTCCCTAAGAAAACGAAAGCAGTAGAAACCTCAGGAGAGGCAGTTCTAAAGACAAAAAAAAAAGCCTTCCTTTCCGCATGGCCGACTTTTGCGGTGGGAGCCACATTTGTGGGGGTAGAGGGTTGCAAGAGGGGTTGGGACAACTGCAAAGAAAGCAGAAAGTAATACTGTCGTGTAATATCCTGTAACAAGACTCATACCCTCCCACTCCCTGGAGAAAAATATTCCACATCCACTGCGACACAAGCTCGCTCTCATTGCTTCCATGCTCAGGCACTCGCACCTCTGCTAACACGGTGTAATAATAGCATTTTATGTATTCCGTATGCAAATGTTTCAACTCTCCAAAGAAGCCGAAGGGTGAGCGATTTTGAGGAGAGTGTCCGTCCTAATTGTGATTAAAACACATCCTTCCTGCTGATACGAGGGGGGGGCAATAGTTACTGTACAATTCATTGTATTTCCAGTATTGAATCATTAGCCTTGGTATCGGTAATGATTTTGTTTGTTGCAAACATGTATTGCATGTTTACACTTGCATAAATGTCCACAAATCCATTCGTGCATTCGTCCATCCATCCATCAATCCATCCATCCATTTTCTCCCGCTCAGTCGTGGTTGGGTCACAGGGGCAGAAAAGGCCAGACTTACATTAGCCTTCCAGCTTTTCCGGGTGGATCTCGAAAGGGCCAGGTGGGAAACACAGCTTCTCCAGGTTCTTCTTCGAGACCTTCTATTGGACAGACATGCCCCGAACACCTCCCCCACCATCAAAGCCAACTCACCATCAGTTTGTGATCAATTGACAGCTCTGCCCCTCTCTTTACCTGAATGTCCAAACATGGGGCCGAAGTCTGTCAACACGACCACAAAGTTGACTATCAAACTGCGCCTATTATGCTTGAACTTGGTGTTTGTTATGGACTTTGACTTTCCTGAAGTCCACGATCATCTCCACTGTCTTTTGAGCGTTGAGCTCCAGGTTGTTGCAGCTGCACCTCGACACCAACCGGTCCACCTCCTTCCTCTAAGCAGACTCATCACCGTCTGAGATTAGCCCGATGAGGGTGGTGTCATCCGCAAACTTAAATCAGTTTCACCGAGTCATGGCTGGAGGTGCAGCAGTTGGTGTACAGGGAGAAGAGCAGGGGGGAAAGTACACAGCCCTGTGGGGATCCCGTGCTGATAGTCCGAGTGTCCGAGACATTCTTCCCCAGCCCACGCGCTGCTTCCGGTCCGTCAGGAAGTCAGTGATCCACCTGCAGGTGGAGTCAGGCCGTTGAGCACGTAGGTTCCTGGGGAGTCCAGATGCTGCAGGATGTAGTGGAGGGCCAGGTTGATGGCGTCATCTACAGACCGGTTGGCTCTGTAGGCGAACTGCAGAGGTTCCAGGAGCGGGGACGTAAAGGACTTCAGATGAGGCAGAACCAGGCGCTCAAATGACTTCATGACCACAGATGTCAGTGCCACAGGTCTGTAGTCGTTGAGTCGAGTGATCCTGGGCTTCTTGGGGACGGGAACAATGGTGGACAGCTTGAAGCAGGCTGGGACATGGCATGACTCCAAAGAGATGTTGAAGATGTCCGTGAAGACAGGCGCCAGTTCTACCGCACAGTGTCTCAGGGTGGAAGGACAGACACCATCCGGACCTGGAGCTTTCCGAGGGTTCTGCTTTTTAAATGTCTTGGCCACATTCTGGTCCGAGAGTGTGAGGGCAGTGGGGGAGAGGGGGGGCTCCAGGGCTGATATGCCTGCAATGTCCATTGTAGTCAGTGTGGTGGGGGAGGGGTGTGAATCTTCGAACCTGGAGTAGTGGGTGTTCAGTCTTTCTGCTAGGTGACAGTTGTCAACAGCGGGGGGGGCTTTGGGTCTGTAGTTGGTGATTTCCCTCAGACCTTTCCAGACAGAGACAGGGTTGTTGCTCCTGGACTTCTCCTTCAGATGTTTGTTGTACCTTGATTTAGCCTTCTCCACCTCCTTACTAAATAGGTACTTGCTCTGTCTGTATACGTGAGGGTCGTTGTTCTTGTGGGCCTTTTCTTTCTCCTTCCTTAGCTGTCTCAGTCTGGGTGTGAACCAGGGTTTGTCGTTGTTGAAGGTCACTCTGGTGTAAGATGGGACTATGCTGTCTTCACAGAACTGAATGTATGACGTCACTGTGTCTGTGTATTCGTCCAGGTTATTAGTAGATACTTTGAATAGTTCCCAGTCTGTTGTATCCAAACATGTGCGAAGCTCCTCCACAGCCTCACTTGTCCACTTTTTAGCTGTTCTCACAGTAGGTTTGGAGAGCTTCAGTCGTTGTTTGTATGCTGGGATGAGGTGAACCATGGCATGGTCAGAAAGGCCTAAAGCAGCACGTGACACACTTCGATAAGCCCCACTGACTGTAGTATAACAATGATCCAGCGTCTTCTGCTCTCTCGTCGGACATTTAATAAACTGTTTGTACTTTGGCAGCTCCTGGCTCAGGTTTCCCTTGTTAAAGTCGCCCAGGATGATAAGTAAAGAGTCTGGGAAAGTCCGCTCAACGTCCAAAATCTGCTCCGCGAGCGTGCGTTGAGCTACGTGCACGTCCGCACATGGCGGGATGTAAACAGCAGACAGGATGAACGAAGCGAACTCGCGGGGAGAGTAGAAAGGTTTGCAGTGAATGAAGAGATATTCCAGAGCGGGAGAGCAGTGTTGGGAGATCACAGTTACGTCCGAGCACCAGGCGTTGTTGACGAAGAAACAGACTCCCCCACCTTTCGTCTTGCCGGAGAGAGCTCGCTGTCTGTCGGCACGAAGGAGTTGAAATCCCTCGAGGCTGAGCGCGTTGTCCGGGACTTGTTCGTTTAGCCATGTCTCCGTGAAGCACAACACGCAAGAGGAGGAAAAGTCCCTGTTGTTCCTCACCAGCAGCGCCAGTTCGTCCATCTTGTTGCTGAGTGAGCGTACGTTGGACAGGAAAATCCCCGGTAAGGCCGTACGCGTGCCGCGTCGCCGGAGGCGTACGAGTACTCCTGCTCGCTTTCCTCGTCTTCGGCGTCTCACTCTTTTAGCCAAAACAAGAGCTAGATCTACTGCAGATACTAAAAAAACTGGCAGTAGATCAGCAGGAGTGGTAGTTTTTATGTTTAACAGCTCTTCACGGGTGTAAGAGCACGCTGACACACCATTTACGAACAAAAACAAACAAAACATAGAGCACGTAGTCACCAGGGCGACCATCCGCGTCGCTGCCAACACAAGTGTTGAAGTCCCCCAGCAGAATAAAGGGAATACCCTAAGGGAGTACTCTCCAGTACTTCCTCTAGGGACTCTAACAAGGGTGAGTATTCTTAACTTTTGCAAACAACAGGAGATGGAGGGAAACTACCTTCTTGTTCAGTGGGTTAAACTCCAACTTACAGGCGCTTAGCTGGGGGGCAACAAGAATTGCCATTGCTGCCCATTGCCTCTGCACTGTTGGCAACATCAGAGTGAGATAAAGTCCAGCCCCTTTCAGTCCTAGTTCCAGAGCCCTTGGAACTTCTCCACTTCCTGCACCAGAGAGGTGACATTCCACATCATGAGAGGTAGCTTCTGTTGCCGAGGATCGGACCACCACTCTGCACTAAACTTGCACAACTTACTCTGCACTTGCCCCATTTGGCTCATTGAGTGGGACCTATCTTTTGGCTGTGCTTGGCTGGGCCCCATGGCTGCAGGCCTGACTGCTAGACATTGTGCCCCACCTTCAGGCCTGGCTTCAGTGTTGAGGGAAAACTAGGAACTCAGAAATAAATACTTGTGATTGGGCAAAGCAAAGCATGACTTGAGGAACTCCACAAGTTTGGTGAAACTGACATCTTGCACAATAGAAAAGGGCTGGTTATCCAGTGGGATACACTCCATGATTTTCTGATTGATGGTTTTTGCCCTGAGGATTGGAAGTATTAAAGGAGGAAGCATTGCAGTCATTACAAATTGCAAGTTTAATATTCAAAAGAGGCCCTTGGAAATAATTCCAAACCCCACACATAACTTTAGTCAGGCACAGATCGAGAAAGGTTGTTACTGCAACCCCAAACGTAGTTTACGCTCTTCACGACATGGCCAGATGAGATTATCATTTGTGCGCCGGTAAATATCTCCATCGTAAGGGACCCATTTGGCCTAATTACAGCAGTTTACCGATATTTACAGATATTACATTATTGGGCCAATACCGGGTCAATAATGTTTGAGGGCCAATGTTATTGGACATCCTTAGTTATAATAAAGACACATTTTACATAGTTATGAAAGAAAAGGGAAAATAAAGTGTTAAAAAGAAAAATATACAATAAAAAAGTAAAAGAATATATATATATATAAGCTAAAATAAACAAAACAATAGATTATTTCCTTTACATGATGCAAAAAAAGCAATTTTATTTTCAAGTATAAAGCTGTTTGGAAAACGGCGGTTCATATGCATTCAAGGCAAAGTCAGTAGAAACATATACCAGTACAGTCATGCTACGCTGTTAATTCCAAATTCCTATTGCATATAAATTAGAGTGATTTCATCTGTTCCAAGGTCAAGCTGTTACTGTTAAAACATTTTATTAACTGTACAGTAAGTAGCATTTTAATGCATTTTAGTGCCATTAGACAATTAGCCATTTTATAATGAACAAAAATAAACTTATTGGAAGTTTCTGAATTTCAATAATTCTGTATGTAGACACAGTAAACTGATTAAACTAAAAACATTTAAACGTTAACAAAAAAACATCTGGGAGTGAACGGCTAGACACTCTTTGGAGGAAGTGAGATTACTTCTTACTGAGGAGGAAAGAAAGTCATGCAGAAGTGAGGCAGGATCCGAGACGTAGAGGTTGCTGGGTTGGCAATTGATGCAAGATGTAAACAGGAAATGGGTGGTAGGAAGGAACAAACAGCGAAGAGAACGTGTGAACACAATTACATTAACATCTGCAGGCTTGTACAGCCACTGTGATTTGCATCACTATTATTGTGCTTTAGTGGTTGTACAAGCACCACCTTCCAGGACTGCAAAAGGGATCATTTTGCTAAAGGAGGGACACAAATAAGGAAGAAAGTACTGGGGGAATCCGCCATTGTGCATACAGGAAGTGAAAATGGTAGAAAGCAGTATAACAGCAACTGATTATCAGCACTTGGCTATCACATAGTTTCTGTTGCAGTTCATCCCAAAGATGTTTGAATGGGATTCCTCTGAAATTACCCGTGCTGTGCTGTAGGTGGGTTACCAGCGAATCAAGCGCTCCTGCCTCCTCCCTGCGATGTGGGCAAATTCACTTGTAAAAATGTCGTCGATCAACTGGGATTTTTTTCTCTGATTTCTTCGTTGACATTTTGCATACTAGTGGCATCTAATGCTCCGCAAACATTCTGCGATGAGGGAAAAAAAACATTGAGCTTCAACCCATCAAACCTAATCAGCCACGCGAAACACCAAGTCGTGTTGCTTTCAAGTGCAAAGGAAAAGAAAGTGTTCTTCAGCATTTGTGTTGCTTTGCTTTGGAAGATAAAAAGAGAAAGCATTAAATGTTAACATTGCTATCTTTTAATGCTCTCTGAGGTTTTGTTAGTCTGTCTTGTGGTATAAGAGGTTTCACTTCAATGTTTTATTATTTCAAATTGTTGTTTTTTTTCTTCAGCTGCTGCTTCAGATGATACAGTATCAGATTAGAGCAACGATGGCAGATCCAGCCCAAAATTCATCGCATTTGCATTGAATTCTACATTCATCATCAGCGTCCATGTTGTTATTGTGTCCACCATCTATTTGAATCTGTTTGCACTTGCACGATATGGTGATTTATTCTATCCGGCTGAGCTAAGATGACATTTTAGCTTCCTGCACTCAAGTAAACATCTTCCTAAAATGTAATGCAACGGCATGCCGCGCGTATCCCAGCTTCCAGGTAGACCTCACATCAAATGAATAAATCACATCTGCTCCAAATGTTCCCTCTCACCTTCAAGTTTGGGATGACTCCCGGAAAGCCTCGAGAAACATCAAGAAGGAGCGAGGGAAGATTGGAGCAGGGGCTAAAAATCAGCAGCAAAGTTAGACAAAAGTGATAAAAATAAGAAGAAAGAAACAATTTCTATGGATGAGGAAAGGTCATGTTGAAGAGGCAAGCCGTGATGGCGGGATTAGGAAGGGCAAGGGACCAGAGGGTGAACGTTTGTGCCAGCAAAGAGATTAACTTTTGCTTGTCCTGTGTTTCTAACGGTCTTGGTTCTTTTTTGTGATCCCACCACAAGAAGATATCAGTGATGATGGGATGGAGGAAATGGCGCATGCAGGAAAGGTGTAGAATAAGGCTAAAAGTCAAATGCAACATACACTGACTGGGAGCCGTTTTATGTATATGTGTCATCGCAGTTAAGGAAGGCCGTGCTGGTTGACCTCTAAGTTGTTCAAAAGTAAAGTCAGGTCATCTGTTCCAGGTCCGACTATCACCATCATGAAACTTTTACTACCTGTAATTGTGAATGGTTTACGAGCACAAACAGAAGATGAGCACTGTATAATAAATAAATAAAAATCCAATAAAACTACTCACCTAAATAGCACAGACAGTCACATTGTGGCAATTTATTGGCATTTGTTTGTCAGTTGATCGACACAGTGAGTTTTGTGCTGGCTTTGGCAGTTTGTATATATATACAGTACAAGGTCAATTTCTGGCTATCATTGCATATCAAAGTATGTGCAAGGTGGCGTGATAGTGACATCCCTTCCTGTATGGGACATTTTTTTCGGTCACCCGTGCAAAGAACTCCATTTAAACATAGCTACTGCATAGCCGCTGCAAGCAGGAATCGTGTGATCAGGTACGGACTAGTCACCCTCGCAGAACCTTTGCTTTTACTCGTGCTTGTAAGGAACAGAGACAAAGTGGGAAAAACAAAGACAATACAGAACAAGAAATGACAAAATGCAAAAATAACATGACTACATTTGTATATATTTTATTATTGATTCTTTTTATTTACAGAACATGCAAACTCCACACAGAGATGTCCAACGGAAATTCGAACCAAATAAATATTCCAAACATATTTTGTTATCAAAAATAATACTTTAAATGCCTGCTTGTCACATACTCACATTCTTCACTCCTCATTTTAAAAGAAGTTCTTCATCCATTTGTTAGTAAAAATATAATAATAATTAAATGGATGTTATTCATATACACCAGTTACAAGTGGCCCTCCGAGAGCAGCCATAATTGTCATGTGGTCCTCAATGCCAACGAGTTGTTTCAAATGCTCATGTAAACCTTATGGTTAGGCCAACCTCTTGTTCTGCTCCGAACTCGAACCAATGACTGTCGAAAGGGAGTTATGAGCGTTAGCCGTCGAGTCCAGACTGTCAACTTAGATGTCCAGCACAACGAGGTTTACCAACAGCTTTACCATCTGGCATCCGTTACACTCACGGCATTAGGAAGTTTGTTTTTTTTATTTTGTACTTTGCTGAACATTGTAGTTAAACTCCAAATTGTACAATGAAGTTCATTTTTCTACTCCTGAACCACAGCACACAAACAGGTAAAATGGTAAAAATGTTTTTTTCTGACAATTACACCACATAAATCCGACTGACGTGAAATTCTTCACACAGCTCGGTGTACACTCTGCAAAAAACCCTCTGCAACTTCAGAGTATATAGTTGGATCACCACTAAAATTGGTACAGACCTTTGGGGGACTCACAAGAACATGTAAAGTTTGAGCAAGATTGGTTGGAAAACCAGGCAGAACGCCTTTGAACTTTGCAACTAAATAAGTCACTGATTATTTATCTAATGACTATCAATTTTTGAGGTTATCTATGTTGCGTGTATGCTAGCATGTCCTCTGAAGTGTTTTGACCACAACCCATAGGGGGCGCCCCAAATGTCATGTGCAGAGAGGGTTACGGTTTGAATAATAATTGATCCCCCTGGGAATTTAGAAATTAGAGGACAATGTAAGTCACCCGTTGTCACGGAAAGAAGAACGCGAACGCTGTGACCACACGACTGGCGATTAATTGTGTGCACACAAACAGCAAAACAATGCCATCCCATAATGAGCATTGCTACAGCACTTTTTTTAAATCCTGCAGCAGGCTGAAGCCGTTCCACTCGCAAATTCAATTACGCGAATGACTCATCCCGCCATTATGACGACTGTCAGATTTTGTTGTGTCACACGATAAGGCGAAGAGGGGAAAACAAATGATTCGCCAGAGCCCCCCCCGCCGACACCCTTCCTCCTCCTCTCTCCTCCTCCCCTAAAGCTGCCTTCCTCCATCCCGCTTGTTTTCATCTTTGGCTGCATCCTTCGCTTCCACCCCGCGCCCCCCCGCCTCTGCTGCTGTCGCTCGTCCAGTATTTCTTTGCCTTAGTCTTCATTCATCCTCTACTCGTCTCCTGCGGCTACAAGGCAACATAGCCTTTCTAATTTGCTCCATACAACAGCAACCCCCCTCACCCCCCACACCTTCTTCCTCTTCCTACCGCGTCCTTCGCCTACCACACTCCCACCTCTTTTTTTCTCTAGATAATTAGGATCTCTGATTTTACGCTTCTCTCTTCCATAATAGGCACTGCAGACGCAATATGAACACAGCCAAGTCCACACACACACGCACGCACGCACGCACGCACACACACACACACACACACAGGCAAATATGCATTCCCCTTTATTCTCTCCTGCATTCAAAGACAGGCAAGAAATGGGAATATTTATGTGTCTAGGCTTTTGTGTGTCGGACGGCTGACTTATGAGCGTGTGGTTTCTCTGTAGAACAAGAAGCGGGTCGTGGTTGAGCTCTCGGCGCTTTAACTCCCCGCTGACTGACAACTGACAGGGGCCAAAAACACACACATGATAGTTAAACACAGCCAGAGTGTAACCACAGGTGATCACTGTGTGAGAGAGAGTGTGTGTTTGTTACATGGCTGCAAGCGGGCTATTGCACCTGCATTCTCCTGGTGGCTGAGGAAGTCCTGCATCTTAGCTGCGACAGCGTAGCCCAAGCGTATTACTTCTATATCATCCATGCATGTCTATCATCCTTTTCGGCTATTTGTATAACAATGGCTTTGTGTTGACTCATTTTCGTTGGATAATAAATACATTCCGCTGTAGAAGTTGTACGCTGACTACTCTAAATTATATCCAAGGTTATTTTCTATAGCATTGAAAAAAATGCTGAAACGTGAGGAGTGCACTCACTTTTGTCAGATAGTGTATCTAAGTATGGATCAAATTATCTATGATTCCTCTTTACCGCTCATCCATACTATACACTCGTCAATCCATCCAGCAGGTGCACACATGCAGCCACAAACCATGACATTACCGCCACTAAGACACAATTATCTTGCTACTCACTTGTGCTGTCTCCTATTTGGTCAATAATGGCTCATTTTCATTGGTTAATACATATATACCCAGCTGACAGTCTGTGCAGCCCTCCTTTAATACTACAATATTACTTAGTGGAATATTTAGCATTGTCACAGTGTGCATCAATGCAATTTCCTTTTTGGCTGAGAGGTTTGACACATGACTGGGTATGCTCGTTATTTCACTAAAAGCACAAACGATGGGGCCATGTTTCCTCAGTGTAAAAGAAAAGTGGAAATGATGACACGGACATGTAGATACATATCTTTAGCAGTGTCACGTATGCTATGTGAATGCATGAGATGTTCACCGCTAGTATGCTTGTGTGTGTGCAATCATCCGAATTGGTGGGCGATGGCTGCTTGAGAGACGGGTTCCAATTTTGCCAGTGAACTCTGTTGCGTGAGCACTGCTCTTTGCATGTCAAGGTCGGCAATAACGTTTAAAACGAGCGTCAGACTTACATTATCACTGTCAGAAAAAAAGGTGTTCTATTAGCACTTGTAAAATGATTTCTTACAGTGAAGCAGATGTGCTGTAATAGTAGCTTTCTTTGTGTGTTTTGTGACGATGTTCTTAGTCTTCTTCAGATGCCAGCATATGATGGTATGTTCTAATTGAGTCCTTCCTGTAGATGCCCTCCATGTGGTTGACTCCCGATTCGTCTAGCCTTGGGTGTCTGGGCATGTGAGAGAAAGCTTTAGCGTCTCATTTTAGATTACATTTCCCATCACATATGCACATCCCATATAGCAGCGCTTCTCAAATAGTGTGGTGGGCAGTGAACTGTCTGGGAGAGGCAGGGAGAGGGGGGTTCAATTTAGTGCAGACCTACCAGCATGTATGAATTTGTCGTACTGAGCATGCAATTTGACTCTTGAATAAACTTGTATTTAGGGATGTCTCGATCCACGCTTGGCATCCGATCCAATTTTTTTCTCGTCGATCTGAACCAATACTGATAATGTTTTTTAATAATAAACTTTTGTTGCAAACATGGATTTGTGGAATTCAGAATCAGAATCAGAAAAACTTTATTGCCATTGTAAGTGAACAATTCACAAACTAGGAACTTTCTTTGGCGACTCAGTGCAACGTAGAACTCTAAGTAAACATAGAGCATTAAATAAACAGAACTAACTAAACATAGAACCCTGAGTAAAAAGTTGAAATCACTGATAAGTAAAGGCATGAGAGTGTTTTTAGTGCAGGTAGTATAAGGTGCCAAAAATACTGTTTATAAAGTGAGCATAGTGCAAATGTTATAAAGTGTTCATGAGTTCAACAGCAGCAGGAAAGAAACTGTTCTTGTGGCGAGAGGTTCTGGTCCGAATGGACCGTAACCTTCTGCCAGAGGGGAGTGGCTCAAATAGTCCATGTCCAGGGTGGGAAGGGTCGGCAAGTATCCGGCCTGCTCGCCCCCGAGTTCTGGAGACGTACAGGTCCTGGAGAGATGGAAGGCTGCAGCCGATCACTTTCTCGGCGGAGCGCACGATGCGCTGCAGTCTTTGTTTGTCCCTGGCAGTGGCCCCAGCGAACCACACTGTGATGGAGGAGGTGAGGATGGACTCAATAATGGCCGTGTAGAATTGCACCATCGTCTGGACAGGCAGCTTGGCTTTCCTCAGCTGCCTCAGGAAGTACATCCTCTGCTGAGCCTTCTTGATGATGGAGCTGATGGTCTGCTCCCACTTGAGGTCGTGGGTGATGTTAGTGCCCAGGAAGCGGAAGGAGTCCACAGTTGTGATGGGAGAGTCTGTCAAGACGAGGGGGGGCAGGGGGGCTTTGACTTTCCTGAAGTCCACGATCATCTCCACTGTCTTCTGAGCATTGAGCTCCAGTCCAATTGAGTATGGTTATTACATGGATCTTCAAAGCATTAAAAAATGCTATTGAACACCATGATCAATATTGTCTGGCTTTTGTAACAAACCTCTGTGAGTCAGGTCCTTAATGAAAATAAAGTTAATCCAATAAAAGATAACATGTGACAAAATGAGCGTGCAAAATTCTGTAGCGACGGGTATATTGTGTTGTAAGCTGTTGTTTAGTGTGCGGGCTGTAGAGGGCAGTGGTGCCAGGTGGAGCAAGCTTGGTGTCACGTGAGTAGAATAGGAAAGCAAGGAAATGGAACGTCTTGTCGAATGACTGAGTGCTGAAAAACCCCCCAGAAAAAACAGACAGTAAACACATGTATACAAATAAATGGCCAACTGATACATCCTAATGTCAAATTTTTCAGCCCCCTTTCCAATACTTTTGGGGTAGGACTAATCATTTGACATGGCTATAGATCAATAGCGTGATTTAGAATATATTAAGGATTTAGTATATATGACCAATTTTTGACAAACTCTCTTCAAAGCACTTGTAATTTATTAATGATTCTTAGTAACAACCAGCGGTTATAGTGGCACTTCCGATCCAAGCTCCCAGCACCATGACAGAGGAATCCGGGCACAGAGAGGGGAATCTACTACGGAGCTAAAAATCCAGTGTTGAACTTGAAACTAACTTCACCACGGTACATACAGTATATGTCTGCATGTTGGTGTTGTTCATCCGGGTGACGGGAGTCGAGCGGCAACCAGCTTTGAGGCGCATTTACTGCACCTACCGTGTTGGAGTGTGGCTCAGAGTTAGGGCAAGCGGATCGGCTCGATCGTGTGGCTGAAGCCAATCTTTTCCGATCTTCAAAATACAGCCGATCAGCAGCCGATCCCGGAGATCGAATCGGGACATCCCTACTTGCATGCTTCACTGCTCTCCTCATTGCATTTTGCTGGTGTCAGTTTTGAGTTCAGTCTGTACAGTACAGATAAATACATAGATATTATCAGTTTCTCAGTAGTATTTCAAAATGGGGATGTGGTGAGCATGAAAATATTTCTGTTCCCCAGTGTGGGCAGGACAGAAAAAAAGCAAGAACCACTGCTACATAATAATATCACTGAACTTAGGCATTTTCTCGAAAAGTCAGGTTGTAAAGGTTTGTGTGCACGTTTGATTAAATTGTACCGCTCATTATTCTCAAATAACTTGGCTTGTCTCTTGTCTATTTTAGAGCTTGCAGCACATTCTCCTTTACAATCACCTGCTAGCACTTCTTGCAGGTGGAGTCTGCATTAATTTAGCACCGACAATAGCTGCACAGTTTTTCTGTCCCGTTACCACCATTCATGTCGGTTTTTGTACGCATCCCTATTGACGACGACAAAGCATCACACCTCTGAATGGAGACGCTGTCAACATAGCCGTCTCTCCCAGCTGCTTCCTGCTGCGTGTCTCTCTCATTCCACGAGAAACACTTTCCAATCTCCTGGTTTCTGTATTCAATTTTGCTTTTATCTCCCTGTGGCCTTTGAGTCAATTCCCCCCGGTGTACGCAGCTTCCGTGCTCATATTCATTCCGCCTCCCCCGGCGAGTTCCAGTTATTTTCTCTGGCTAATGTTGTCAATAGCTCTCAATAACAATGAAAAAGCGTTGCTTCCGTGGTGGTTATTGACGAAGGCGCCGCCTTGACTAGTCTCCTATTTGTCACACTAGCAATCTGCCTCTCAGTAACAGCCAATCAGAGGGCTGCGCTGGAAAACACAGAGTTTCTCATGATAGGTTCGCCCATCGATTTGATTGAGTGCACCTGAGTGCCACCACTACACCCCGATCCCCTGGACCCGATCGATACACCATCACACTGACACACAGTGACTGCATCCACACACGCACAAACACACAAAAGTACAGTAGTCATAGCAGTGATCTCGCTGTGGGGTCAAACTAATCATCAATTGCATAACTCATTTTAGTCCACATGGACCGTATAGCCGCACGGTGGATTGAGTGGGTAGCATATTGGCCTCACAGTGAGGAGATCAGGTTTCGAATCTCCGTTGGGCATGTCTGTGTGGAGTTTGCATGTTGTCCCCGTGCGTGTGTGGGTTTTCTCCGGGTACTGCGGTTTCCTCCCACATTCCAAAAACATGCATGTTAGGTTAATTGGCCACTTTAAATTGTCCATAGGTATGAATGCAAGTGAGAATGATCGTTTGTCTGCCCTGTGATTGACTGGCGACCAGTCCAGGGTGTACCCCGCCTCTCGTCTGAATTCAGCTGGGATAGGCTCCAGCAACCCTCGCGACCCTAATGAGGATAAGCGGCATAGAAAAAGGATGGATGGAGGGACCATACAGACGTGTACAAAAGTGTAACAACAGCAGGGGGACTTTGCACTTAGCAATGCACTCATTATGCATGTACTGTACTGTATATTTTAACACACACACCAGATTGATTCAAAACGACTCCCGCAGCGCGACCATTATTTCACCACGTGTCACATGTACAGATGGCCTTGTGCCCTGGCCTGCCTCCGTTTTACTTTGAGCCTAGGCGTAATGAGGGCAGCGCGACCATCTGCACAGTATGGTGCGCGTTATTAGTTTTATACACTGGCATGTTTGTCCATACATAGTTTGTCCACGCAAAGCACCCAAGGAAGTTCTGGTGCTGAGTAAAGAAAAACAAATGGAAGAAGTCAGTAATTGCAAGAAAAGTGAAAAAAATGGGAGCAAAAGGCAAAGACATGAATGCAAAAAAATGTCTCATGTTTGTCCGTTTTTTAAGCCCACCAGCTAACCATGGCCAAAATTATGTAAAAAAAAATTATTATGTATTCATAATATATTTATTTTTACAAGTGTCAGGAGACACGCAACTAATGAGACCAGACGATAAACGAAATTGGGTCCATGAGAACAAAACGAGGCAAGACGAGAATTTTCCGTCAATCTTAGAAAAAGTACAAAGAAAAATGATGACCAGACAAACTTTTGAACTTTATTCAGCCAAGTCACAAAACAATGCAGGAGCATTTTCAAAAATGATTTTTGTCCCACAAATTGATGGTAAACAATATTGTTGTCTCCATTTTTTTTTTAAAACAAATAACCCACTCTTGAAGAGGATGCATACTGTATAATAACAATGATATATCATAATAATGCACCATTTCCTTTAATATGTCATCTTTCACTCTGTAAAGTTGTGGAATTGCTGTTTGTGACAAGTATTTTCTCACAAGCAATTTGGACTGTCTGTCAAACATTTGCAGCATTTAAAAAAAAAATGTTGGCTTCTATAAAGGAGCAACATTTCTTTGGCGGTGTATTAACTTCACATATTGTGAACGCACACCTTTTGCGCTTGCGTATTTATTATTTTGATCAAACGTTTCAGTGAGTGTTGGCTTGCGTTGTGTAGTTTTTTTTTCCAGAAGGGAAAACTGGGACAGGTGGATATGTTTAAGTTTTATGTGTACGTTTTATTTTGTTAATGTTGCTACCATTTTTGAACATTTCCAAGGGCTCACCTTGCTCATTATTAATATTCCCACACAGGGGCTGTGGCACTTGGCTTTGCAATCCTGCAAATTTTTACTACCTTGCATTCTTCCTCATAAGGCTCTTTTGCTGTGTGTGTATTATTTATTGACTACCTGCAGGTTGTTTTTATAAAACTTTGCTAATGGTAACTTTCTCACACCTTTCAGTAAAAAGTCTGATAAATTACACCAACAAGCTATCCGTTGACCAAATGTGTGGGGTATTTATTATTACACTATCATTTTTATGAATTTTATTGTTAATGTGTATATTGCTGGTGGTGTAATGGAAATGCGAAATGTATATTTATAATTTTAATGTTTTTTAATGAACACCTTCTCACAGCACCCACACAAGCTAATTTGATTGAATTTAATTGAAATTTTCAGAGCCTCTCTACAAGATATATTTTTTATGCTATTACTAAATTAGCACATTAATTTTGTTACGATTATTTTAGCTTGTTACGTTGGACGATTGTGTTGCATGTGTGCACTTGATCTAGCCTGTGAGGCCATAATGGCTTCAAAAGAACCAACCGTCATGGTCAGAGGCCAGCCAGCTACCTCTTCTGCACTCCCTTCTCTGCAACGCTGCAGGGGTCAGTTGGTGGTTGTGAAGCTTGTCCGTCAGATCCACTCGCCTACTTCATGACAATGTGATGTGCATGCATTTGAGGAAGCTGTCTTCAAGAACTTGTGTGTGTGGTGTGCGTGCACTTGTTGTGATGTTGTCTTTGAACTGCCTCTGGAGATCTCTTCAAGGCTGAACCCTGTCACTTCCAAAAGACTGACTTTCCACAAGAGACTTGAAGAGGGATGTGCGTATCATATTTTATGATGAGACAGGCGGCACGCATGCAACCCGCCTTGCCTGCCTCGCACTGACATGACAGTAAATCTCTTTTTTTATAGCGCCGTGATGGAAGTCACGTATAGTTGTGGCAGGGGCAGACTGAAAATGAGCAGCAAGGTGACCATTTCAAACAATGTCAAATAACATAAGGCCAGTCTGTTAACATGCAGTGTGTCCTCCTCTCCTGCAGGTGGCGGTACAGGCAGCCAGCAGACCGTTCTCCATGAGGAGCAGTAGAAGATGCCGGCTCTGCCAGCACTGCTGCTGTCAGTACACTTCCTGTCCTTCTTCTTGCTAGCCAACATGCCGCCACACTCGCTCAGTCAGACCCCCGTGCTCTCCTCCGTCCGCATGGGTGAGTTAACCGCCATCAACAGCAGAAATCAATGTCCTCTCCCCAGGTACAGTGGAACCTATGATGTCAGACACACTTTGTTATGAGCCACTGATCATTTCCTAAATCACCCTAGTTAATGATCCCAATTTTCGTTATGAATCAGGAAGTACGAGTCCGAGTTCTCCATTAACTCGGCCTCTTAGTCCTTTGGTTGGCTGTTGGTGTGAAAAAGTGTTTGCTCTCTGCCAGATTTCTTATTTCTGTGCATGTTTGCCACACTTAAATGTTTTTGAATCATCAAACAAATCTAAATATTAGTCAATGACAATATAACTGCACGTGAAAAAAATCTCTTGCAAACCACAGTGAGAGCCATTATTCACAAATGGTGAAAAAGTGGAACCAAAATTACCCCAAGAGCACAGCGACGACTCATCCAAGAGGTCACAAAAGACCCACAACATCCAAAGTACCGCTGGCCTCATTGCCTCATTTAAGGTCAGTGTTCATGACCATAATAAAGACACTGGGCAAAAACGGCCTGCATGGCAGAGGTCCAAGACAAATACAATTGCCAAACAAAAAGAACATTAAGGCTCGTGTCAATTTTCCAACTCTTCAATCTTAATGAGACCCCTAGACCTTTGGGAAAAGACTCTGTGGTCTGACGGCACAAAAGTCAAACTTTTTGGAAGTTGTGGGTCCCTTTACATCTGACGTAAAAGTAATGCCACATTTCAGAAAAATAACATCATACCAACAGTAAAATATGGCGGTGGTAGTGTGATGGTCTGGGACTGCTTCAGGACCCAGAGGACTTACTGTGATAAATGCAATCATGAATTCAGAAAACCCTGAAGGAGAATGTCCGGCCATTTATTTGTGACCTCAAGCTAAAACCAACCTGGGTTCTGCAGCAGGACAATGATCCAAAACACACCAGCAAGTCCACTTCTGAATGGCTGAAGGAAAACAAAAAGACTTTGGAGGGGACTAGTCAAAGTCCTAAATCCTATTAAAATGCTGTGTCGTGGCTTTAAAAAGGCGGTTAATCCTGGAAAACCCTCCAGTGTGGCTGAATTACAACAATTCTGCAAAAATGGATGGGCCACATTCTTCTACAGCGAGAGTCATGGCAAGTTATTGCAAATGCTTGATTGCACTTGCTGCTGCAACCAAGTTTAGGGGGCGATAACTTTTTCACACCGGGCCAAGTAAATTTGGATTTTTTTTCTTCTTTTATAATAAAAAGTTTCATTTAATACTGCATTTTGTGGTCAGTTGTGTTGCCATTGACTAATATTTACACTTGAATGATGATCTGAAACATTTAGGTGTGACAAAGATGCAAAAAAATAAGAACTCAGGAATAGGTCAAACACTTTTTCACACCACTACGACTCACAGAAAATCAGCGAACTCACCAGGCAGATTCAAATGATTCATTGGAATTGGTTTGCTGACACAAGCCAGTCTCTGGACTCACGATGTACACAGCCAAATTAACAACTTGCTTCAGTAACTCAAGTTAGTGGACTCACCGGATGTACCACAGACTCAGATGATTCCTTAGGGCCAGAGCGACAAGTGGTGCGAAGACCATACTGAAACTGCTGTGTTTATCCATCCATCCACTTTCTATGCCGCTTATCCTCGTTAGGGTTGCGGGGTATACTGGAGTCTTTTCCAGCTGACTTTGGGCGAGAAACGGGACACACCCAGGACTGGTCGCCAGTCAATCACAAGGCAGACAAGCAACCAGTCACACTCACATTCATACCTTTGGGCAATTTAGAGTCGCCAATCAACCTAACATGCACGTTTTTGGAATGTGGGAGGAAATCGGAGTACCGAGAGAAAACCACACAGAGATGCCAAGCGGAGATTCAGATCTCCTTACAGTGTGACCAACATGCTAACCACTCGACCACCGTGCGGCCACTTAGTAGCCCCCTTGTTAATAAAAAACAAAAGCCCTGTCACCAGTTTCGTGGATCGTTGCAAAGTTTGATAGAGATGTCAATCAAACAAGACACACAAAAAAGTCTCAAGAACTCATATTTCCAACCAAACAGGAAGTCGTCCATTTTGGTTTAAGGCGAACACAACTGATAATCAACTGACATTAGACAGGTGGGCGGTTTTAAATTGCAAAGGATTTTAGGTTGGTCGATAAGATTTGGACTTAGCAGTGCGACAAACGTTCTTTGAACTGTAAACGTTAATAACTCAGCTTCACAAGTTCAGATCTACATGATATAATTAAACAAGATTTCTGATTTCAATGGTTTATCGGGTACAACCCTAATTGGATGATTTGAATTGCTTTGCTGACACCAGCTAGTGAACCTAGACATTTTGTCCATAAAAGTAATGAACAAAATTGGTGAGAAAGGGCAGCCCTCACCGGGACGAGTTTGACTAATTGCCAGCAATGTGAACAAAACTCTGACACCAGCCATACAGGAAACGAACAGCCTGAAATAGCTGGTCTGATACCCTATACTCCCGGAGTACTCCCCACAGAATTACTAACACGAGTGATCGTCTTTTCCAAGTCCACAAAGTACATCTCAACTGGGTGGACAAACTCTTATGCACCATCAAGGACCCTGCCAAAGATCCTGTAGTGGGTCTACAGTTCCACGACCTGGACGAAAACCACACTGCTCTTCCTGAATTCGAGATTTAACTATCCGGTGTATCCACCTCTCCAGAACCCTGGAATAGACCTTTACAGAAAGGCAGAGAAGTGTGATCCGTCAATAGTTGGAATGGATCTCATCCACCCCCGGGACCCTGCCACTGAGGAGCGTTTCGACAACCTCGATTACCTAGAAAACCCAAAAGCACTGCTTCCTCATTGGAACACGTGTTGGTGGGCATGAGGACGTCTTTGAAGTATTCTTTCCACCAATCCACAACATCTACAGTCGAGGTCAACAGCACACCATCCCCACCATACACAGTGTTGACAGTGCACTGCTTCTATCTCCTGAGACAGCGGACGGTGGTCCAGAATCTCTTCCAAGCTGTCGGGAAGCTTCTGCAAACTCCCAGGTTTCTGCCTCAGCGACTGCCAGAGCAGCAGACCCATTGGCCTGCCGGTACCTGTCAGCTGCCTCTGGAGTCCCATGAACAAATGTACATCCACCAGACGGCCACTGCTCTGATCGGCCGCGGTGGTTCATTGTCGGAACATGTTCAAAGCTCTCCTGGAAATGGCAGAGGAAACTCTCTCTGAGTCCTTCAGTCAGAGTAACCCGAGTCCATGAAAAGAACAAAATGTATCGGTGGTTGACGGTGGTTGATACCTAATTTGTTTGAATTTACAATTTCACGTAAAAAGTGACTGACTTTTTACAAGTGTTAAAAACAAAAAAACATGTTCAGAAGCTTCAGGACTCCAGGTAGTAGAAAAAATGTCCGACTAGTCTTTGGCATCACTGGTTCCTTTATGTGTCTATTGAATAAGTGTGACAAAAAAACAAGAAAAACAGATTTTTGTCTGACTTTTTTGTCATTTCTGATTGTACGCTACTCTGTACACTACATTTGGTTGATAACCCCCCGTGAGTTGGGTCCCAAAATAGGCTTTTACCCATGCAAGAACAATGGATTGTGTTTAATTTACTGCTCATTTGAAAGTGACAACAGACAGGTTAATGAGAGATGAGGTGACATGAACAGCTTCCATACCTAAATCATAATTAACATTAATCATTAACAACATCCCGCTGATGTGATTAAAACTGTCCCAGTTTAATCACATTGCAAATGTCAGCGATGCAAGCGCACTGCAAATTTAGAGGAGAGTGCAGTCACTTCAGGACCAAGATGCTATTTCAGGCTGTCAGTATCAGCGTTAAATCTGATTGGAGGAACACAACAACTCTGCCTGAAGCAACTCAGAAGAACACAGGCAAAGATAGCAAAAACTAAACAAAGAAACAACAAGCAGGATGCGAGTCTTAGAACAGTCCAATACATACCTTTCAACATTTGCTTTTGAAAAGAAAAGACTTTTCCCGGGAAACAAGGGAAATTATTTTATATATTTGATGTCCTTTTTAATTGCAATGATGATCTATACATATATCTAATGACTTTTCTACAGTATTTGATCACATTTCTATGTGATTAGTTTGATTAACTGATGAGTGACTCCTGACCACACAGTCAGGAGTACCAGAAGATCTGGGCTCAAATCTCTGTTGGCATCTCTGTGTGGAGTTTGCATGGGTTTTTTCTGGGTACGTCGGTCACTTGAGCGCCGAAATGTAAACGGTCCCCATACGCTAGCAAAATGAGTAAGAAAGAGACCTCTTTGGAAAGTTTCTTTGCAAAGGAGAAAAGGCTCAATGAAGACTTCCAAAAAGAGAAAGCTTTGAACAAGCAATACCAGGAGTCCTACTTGAAATATAGATTTATCACGGAGATGATACCCACATATCAAGCCCGCGCTGCATAATATGCGGAGAACGGCTCTCTAACGAGGCAATGAAGCCTTCGAAACTGCTTCGGCACTAGGAGACCAAGCAGCCCGGCTTAAAAGAAAAGCCCGTGCTGTATTTTGAAAGAACAAAACAGGACAGAAGAAATGACTGTTGGCCAGTCAATGGAAATGCACTGACAACATCAAATATCTCTTTATCACTTTTTCTTTAGCTATATTTAGCACTTTCATCACCCCACTGTGTAACCCCCCACCGGGACACGGCAAAATTGTTAATTGACTGGTCTGTGGTGATAAAAAGGTTGGGGACCACAGGTATAACCCACAGCCTCAAACTGACTTTATAGTAAATAAAACATATGTATTGTTTTACTTTAGGTTATTTTTTATACATTAATATCATTTTGTTATTGTTTTTGCTTTGCATTTTGTATATTATATTTTAACGCTCACATGTCTTTCACCATGTCTCCTCTGACTCTCACTCTTCATCATTCTAGCGGCCATCTTGGACGACCAGTCGGTGTGTGGGCGCGGCGAGCGTCTGGCGCTGTCCCTTGCCAGGGAAAACATCAACAGCGCTATGGAAGGCCCAGCCCGAGCCCGAGTAGAGGTGGACATATACGAGCTGCAGAAAGACTCCCAGTATGACACCACTGACACCAGTAAGTGAGGTCATCTTTTTTTTTTTTAGGATAAAATCATCACAAGGGAACAATTAAATACAGCTTTCTTGTCTGGATATAAATGACAATAATTAAAATGAAGCTGTGAAAGATCATTGGCAAGCCAATAGAACCTTTACGTGGTTGTAAATGACACTTACGGCGCCCCTATGGGTTGTGGTGAAAATGCTTGTGAAGACATGCTAGCGAATATGTAATAGATATCCTCAAAGGTTTATCATCATGAGACAAATAGTCATTGACATCTGAACAGTTAGTTGCTAAGTCCCGCCCTTGACGCTGCAAAGACGTTTTGCTTGATGGCGGCCATGTTTTTCAACCGATCGTGTTCCAAATTTTACACGCATGTGCTTGCCAGTCCCCTAGCACAGGCAACACAGATTGTGCACTTTGCAACCAATTTGTCAGCAACAGTTTCTGACTAGAAGAGGTGACTTAGTCGCACTATTTGGAGTTCAACCAAAATGTTATGGAATAATGTGCTCTCAGTCAAACAAAATTTCAAATTTTGTGAGCATGTATTCTAAGGGAACACGTGTGTTTTGACTTTTTGCTTAGGTTTTTGGGGGGGAGGAAAGCCACCACAAAAGGTTGCCAGTGACGGCAAAGAGGAAAAGTGTAATGATAAACACAGAACAAAAAGTTATGCGGGTCAAACTTTTGGGTTTACTGAAAGTGCCAACCTGTGGTGTATTTGTCAGAAAAAATTAAATCGCAGATTTTAGTTTTTACCCTTTTACCCTTCTTATGTGCAATGGTTCAGGAGTAAATGAGATAGCTTACGAAAAAAACAAACAGAAAAACACGGTGATAGAAATTTTACCAATATTATACATTTTCTGTCTCATCTTGCAAGATTAATACAAACACAATTTCTAGGTGTTTTTTTTCAGTTTTATTCCAGCAGTTCATTGTAGTAATCAAACAAATTGCATGTCTTCAATTTCTCTGCATCGCATATATAACACAGCTACAAAAACCCTCATCTGAAATTGTGTCATTTAAAAATAACAATCTAATTTCTTTGAAAACAAAAAATTCTACAGTGGTACCCCGGGATATAAAATGAATTCATTGTGAAAGTTTTTTTTTTTTGTAACCTGAACAACATTTAACATGTAAATTGGCTAATTTGTTCCACTGACCCTGAAGACCCCTCATACAATGGAAAAAAACACTGTTCTGCACATTTAATACTGTATAAATAAAGAGTATTGTAATACAAATGTAATGTAATAATAAAACATGAAATAGAATGTATGTTGAGTTAACAGGACAACACTCAGGCAGCTACTGCCGTACTGCTGACCCCCGCTCTCGAGAGGCAGAGGGCTCCCTCAGAGGAAAAACTGGACGAATATAAGAGTAATAAAACCGATAAGAAAAAGCAATTAAAAACTAATAATTGATAAATTATGACAAAATATCAGGATTAAGACAAATAAATAAACGAGAAAATAAGATAGATAAATAAATATTAGCTAAAAGCTAAACTAAAAACCAATCAGAGAACAGTACGTAATACGAAGCGTACGTACACTTACCTCTTCCATGCCTCCAGTAGGTATCCTACCGGTATGCTGCAGAGCAACATTTTAGCCGAGCGCTGGGCGAGTATGCAGAGTCCCACCATACTGTATGTGAATGGATTGTGGATGCCTGGGCTAAGGTATCTGCTTTAACTCTTGTCCGAGATTTCACGAAAGCCGGCATCATTGCTGAACGGCCAACTGACAACGAGACTGACGGCCGACAGCGATGACAGGGAACCCGGCGTGTTTGACGGCAAAATTGCCCAGCTGTTTAAGTCAGATGCAGACGATGAGGACTTTGATGGATTTGTGGGGGAAGAGGGATACAAAAATACAGTCGGTGTATTGTTAAATAGTAGATGAAGCTTCAACTAAACTCACTGTTTTGCTTCTGTTGCCTTTTTTTGTAGACCGTATGTTTTAGCATGCGCCTAAAAATATGGTAAATCAATAAAGTTTTGGGAAGATCGACCTCTTCAAAGCTCCTACAAAAGAACCTTTTGTAAAGCAAACAAATTTTTATAAGCCAAAGCAAAAAAAAGTTATTTTCATGTCCCAGATTTTTCGTATCTCGGGGCATTCGTATCCCGGGATTCCACTGTATAATGATTTGACCTTTCACCTCGACTGGCTGAATCAATAGGGTTCTCTCTTAGAAATGGCAACGGAAGAACTTGGCGGATATGGGGCAAAAACACAAATGCCCTTGTCCATATTGTTAATTATATTCCAACTGCGGGCAAACAGGGCTCTAGTGACTATCTAACGGCATTAAAAGCGCACCATCTTTTCTTTTACGAGTTGATGCTGATGAATTTACATGTTCACTGGAGACAACCAATGACCCGCTAAGCCGCTCTCGTTAAAAGCGGTGGACCAGTGCCCTCCAGTAACAGCTGCTACTGTCTACTGCTGTGCGCCGTGCAGCTCAATAAAATGCCTTTTGATATTACACAATAAAAACACACACCAGTGTGTAACATGGAGGGAAAGACTTGGCCTGCTCCAATTCTGATACTGTAGGTCGATGACCCCGCCACCAGCTACTGGCAAAATGTCTAGTTGTGCATGAGAAGGCTTGTCTGTGTGTGTGTGTGTCTGTGTGTGTGTGTGTTCTTGACCAGTGGGCAGGAGACTCTGACAAGCTTGTTTGCTCAAAGCCATTTTTGGGGGTCGTTGGATCAGAGAACTCATCATCTTACAGCTACAAATGTCTGAAGCTTGCATGTACATTACCTGACACACACACACACTCACAAAGAAACACACACTGGTTTTCATTATGCATGTTGTGGATTTATGGGGATCCAAACCTGCCAACATTTTTTGTACTTGCATTTTACCCTTTCAATACACTTGTATGCTTTGCTTCTGCCAGGTACACAGTTTGTTTTGAGTTCAGTCTGTGAACCCTGGATTATGCTCCTGTGTCAAGGCACCAGCTCCTCCCCATGCAAACCCTTCTGTGTAGCGTAACCTCCAACAATATTCAACCTTGTGCTGCGTCAATGAAAAGCTATGATTGGTCGGCTAGTCCACTTCTTCAAGGATGGCCGGTCTGGTGACCATTCTAAACACACATAGTGTAAATGCTCCAAATTACATAAATGACCTCCCGGGGTTTCTAATCAGTGCTGGGTCAAAAACATTAGCATCAGCAGTGGTGGCTGTAGGCAACCTCCTGATGTTGTTTTTTTAAATGAACTCCTCAAAATGGCAGTAGCTGTATTTCAACCGCTCCTCCCGGCAGATCCTGAGGTGTTCCCAGGCCAGTTGAGAGACATAGTTTCTCCAACGTGTCCTGGGTCTTCCCCTGAACCCCTCTCCGGGGAGGCATCCGGGAGGCATCCTAACCAGATGCCCGAGCCACCTCATCTGGCTCCTCTCAATGCGGAGGAGCAGCAGTTCTACTCCGAGTCTCTCCCGGATGACAGCGCTTCTCACCCTATCTTTAAGCGAGAGCCCAGCCACCCTACTTAGGAAACTCATTTTGCCCACTTGTACCCGAGATCTTGTCCTTTGGGTCACTACCCGAAGCTAATGACCATAGGTGAGAGTAGGAACGTAGATCGACCGGTAAATTGAGAGCTTTGCCTCTTGGCTCACCTCTCTCTTCACCACAACGGACCGATGCGGAGTCCGCTTCACTGCAGACCACGCACCAATCCGCCTGTCCATCTTGCGTACTTAAACTCCTCCACTTGGGGCAGGAGCTCATCCCCGCCCCAGAAATGGCACTCAGAATTTTCCCCCCTCCTTAAACTGTGGATGGTGGTCTAGAATCTCTTTGAAGCCATCCAGAAGTAATTTTCCATGGCCTGTCTGAACTCCTGCCATGTTTGTTTTTTTTCCTTTGTTGACTGGAGAGGATGTACAAGACAAGGGCTCTGCTGAGGATACTATAAACTACAACTATTTTGGTGCTTTTCTGTATACATTTCATGCACACAAGATCGCAACTGGTTGCTGATTCTCTCAATCGGATCGGTACAGATTCCTTGAAATCAACGAGTTACATGTGCTGAAGGCTGCTAGGAAGCCGAGCTAACCGGCTAATTACTGAAGTTTAAAGCAGTTGCCTAGCAACAACGCCAAACAAAAGAAAAAATTATAAAAAGCGAGCCTCTATTACAATGGTGAAGGATGCTGGCCCTGGATACATGGACTCAAAATCACGAGCGCCAGTCTTGTTCCCAGATTTGAAGGGGGAGGACGACTGCAGCCATGAATTGAGTACATCAGAAAAACAAGAAGAACAACGAGATGTGGAGGAGGAGGACGACTGCAGCCATGAGTCGAGTACATCAGAAAAACAAGAAGAAGAGGAAGATGTATGGGAGTCCTGGATGCAAGACTTTAAGAAGTTAAGAGAAATAGACATGGAGATGCAGAGGCAGGAGATACAGGAGTGTACTGCAGCACAACCAGACCTTAAGCATTTGCAGTCACAGAGTCAACATGTACAATCGCAGAATGACAGTCTAAACGAAAAGATCCTAGGGGTCCATGGTGATGTCATAAACCTTATGGAGGAAAACAGAGCACTGAAACTGAGAAAGAACTTGAAAGGCACAAACGTCTACTTAAATGAGCATCTGACAAAACGCAACGCTGACATTGCCAAGAAAGCACGAGACTTGAGGAAGCAGGGAAAGATACAAAGTACCCTGAGCACCAACAGAAAAATATACATCAAGCTACATGGAGGTCCAGGAGAAGCAGGAGTGCTGATTGTCAAAGATATCAACGATCTGGATACATACCACATGACAACAAGGAATAAGAGTATACAATGCACAAAGACAGTAGGAAGGATTACATTTAATTACACGAACATTGATATTAAGGTTGAAAAGGCTCGCTCAACAAAGTATTAAAATCAGGAACTCAACACAAAGACAGCAAGATGTTGATCCGCAAATCAACAGGGAAAAAGGGAAGGAAAGAGGAGGGAAAAAAAAAAGATTTTTTTTCTTTTTTCAAAAGAAAAATATGATATATGCATGTATGTGTATGTATGTAATATATATGTATGTAACTATGTATGTATACATATGAATGTATGGGTGTATGCATGTATATACGCAGTATGCATGAGTATGTATTAGTAAATCATGTGAGAAGGGGGTAGGATTAAATAAGCTCTGCTTCTTCCTACTCCTTTTCGGTCATGTAGAAATGAGGAATGTAACATGAATAATTATTTGTACAATGTATGCATGTTCGAAACAAATTAAACCAAACCATGTCTGAGTTTTTGCACCAGTGACCAGAGCCACAAACCACTTGGCCTGCCAGTACCTGTCAGCTACCTCCGGAGTCCCATTGGCCAAAAAGGCCCGATAGGACTCCTTCTTTAGCTTGACGGCATCCCTCACCACTGATGTCCATGTTCTGTTTCTGCGATTACCGCCATGACAGGCATCGACCACCTTAAGGCCACAGCTCTGATCGACAAGAAAGAAAGAAAATACATATTTCAATAGAAAATTCCAATTTCCCCGTAACTTCACAGTGATTAATTTTTTGTGTGTGTATTAAGAAGTCTAAAATGTTAGTTTAATGGACGTGTACTATGCTATTTTTACAACATATGTGCCTCACTCCCCAAAAATGGCAGACCTTGCTATGACACTCCACAAACATCACTGAGAGGTATGTAAATAAAACCTGAGCAAGTTTTAGGCCACTAGGTATATAACTTTTCATAAACTGCAATTTTTTTTAAACTCAAGTAGCTGCAAAATGTGGCTGTCATACAGTAATTTGTGGCTAACAAATACACTTTAACATGTATTTTTTAAAATTAAATACATTTTGTAGACCAGTGGTTTTAAAATATTTACACCAAATACCACCTTAACATATTTTTGCTTTGCAAGTACCACTATTTTTTCTACCACCTCTTATATTGTAAATTAATATTGTGGATAAGCGGTATAAACAACGGACAGATGGATTGTGAGGCCATTGGCTTGTATGAGGTGGGGAAAATGTAATGTCTGGTTGATAAATTTGTATTTCTACAGTTATTTCATATATGTTTAATGTACGTACCACCAGTTGTCTCACCAGTGTGGGAATCGTGACATGCAGACAAACAGTCCTTGAGCTGTTAAGATCCCCCCAAAGCCCTTGTGAATCTCCCTGCAACGCTGCTGGTCTGGCCTCATGAGACAACGCCCCTTGTTGATCTAAAGGCTTGTCCCGGTGATCAAATTCAAGCTTGTGTAGTATTGGTGTTTCTGTGAGAACAACTTGTTTTTTTTACTCTTATTCTCAAGACAGAGACAGGACAATTTGTCTCCGATTGATTTTTTTGTTTTGCTCTTTATTCCCCCCTCCCTCCAGGGTTTAGGAGACGTAGGTCAGAAGTGATCTCCCAAAAAGAAGGAAATGTATTTTGGGTGAGAGGCTGCTATCAGCTGTAAAGTGGAGGCAGGGTGGTGTGTATAGGAGGTGTGTGTCGTATGGTGCTAACAAACATCTGCTTGTTAAGGACAGCCGCCAGCAGCAGATGTTTGGGCTTAAAGCCTGTCTATGTTTCTTTTAATTGTGTTTGTCAGCCGGACGTGTGAGTGTGTTACTGCTGTTGATCAATGACCCGAGCACATGTTGGTCAATGCACTTTTTCCCCTGGCAATTTTGGGACTTGTCATGGTGGGAACATAGACAGCAGAGAAGCTATGAACTCTTCATTTAACATGTCAGACAAAAAAGTATCTATTTTACACTCAGTGGCTGTGAGTATTTTTTCATGTGGCAGCTTTCCGAATTTATTTCATTCTAAACCAAAGCAAGTCATTCCAAACAACTACAATAAACTCAACACAATAAATGAATGAAAAGGAGGAGAAAGAAGAACAGTCTTATAATATCTGCCCCTTTCAAATAACAATCATTTAACAGTTCAGTTTTATATCATTTTTATACATAGAATATCCTCAATTTAGTTACAGATAAATGCACACTGATTTCACAAGGAATGCTTCTCATATTCGCCCTTCAAGGTAGAATAGACTTGCCCATATATCACGGAACATACACACACAAAAAGGAAAAATATTACAACATATAAATCAATGGTAACTATTTTAAATTCGAGAGTTACTTTTCTATCACCCTGTAAATTAAAATAATTGAATACATTCAAATAATTAATTAAGAGAAATATTGATGATGCCACTAACAAAATTGACATCAGATTAACACATTTTATATACTATACACCCTGCGATTGACTGGCGACCAGTCCAGGGTGTACCCTGCCTCTCGCCCAAAGCCAGATGGGATAGGCTCCAGCATCTCCGCAACTGTAATGAGGATAAGCGGTATAGAAAATGAATGAATGAATGAATGAATATACTATAGTATATATAGTATATATATATATATATATATATATATAACTACATATATATTTTATCAGTGTTAATGTTATTATCCATTCAGGAATGCTGCAACCAGCAATGAACTGAGGCATGGTGTCTCTTATAAAATAATACAATTATGTTACATTAAGACCTCTGCGACAGTGTCAATCAACAGTGTATTAGTTTGTCAAAACATACAACCCTATTGTCTTGCTTGTGCTGTTATTTGACAAACACACCACATGATGGCGCTATTATGAAATGCCGTAAGTCTGATTAATTTTAAATTTCTCACACAGCTTAATTGGACCTACAAAAAAACAACTGCAAATTTTGAATGTTTATCAAAATCACCACAAAATTTGGTACACACCTTTAGGGGACAGACAGGTATAATTTGAGCAAGCCTGGTTAAAAAACGTGGTCACTGTCAAACAAAAATCTTTGCAAGGGCACTGCAACTACCGCAATTTCAACACCTTAAAGCTGCACCAATACATAAGATTGGTGCAGCTTTAGTATAGGTGTCCATGTCAATGGACACCTATACTAAACCTATACTAAACCACTTATCATACATTGGATATTTACAGTAGTACACAGAATTATTTTTGAAACTTTTGATTAAATAAATGCTCTTTCCTGAGCAGTGCCTGTAGTTTGACTAGTTAAACTGAATCCTACCAGAAAAGTCATTCAATGGCGTCCTCCTCTTCCTGGGAACTAAAACTACTAAAAGCATCTTCAGCATCATACAGTAACTTAACAGTCTTATCATTTCTTTGTCACACACTTTGTCAGTCTCTCCGTCTTTCATTGTTGCTACTTGAGGCAAAATAGCCATTTAGCTTGAGGTATCCTCATCACGTAGTGGTCCAGCCTTTTGAAACCACTTCACATGTCCACATCACTACTTCCTGAAGCTGCACTCTATGCATAATGGGAAATGTTTTATTTTTTTTTTGCCATGATTGAACAAGCCTGATGGTACAAATCGTTAAAAAAACGTAGTGGTTTATATGCCGGAAATTATGAAGATATTGAGGATATTGGTATTGCATGTATTGTAACACGTAATACAAGAAAGCATTTTGAACACAATCCATAGAGGGAGCCACAAATTTTCAGTCATGTGAAAAAATGAAGACACCCCACGGGACTTGGTATTGTTGTTCTTCTGCTCTAATTGTGAAAATCATTTAACGGAGCAGAATGCAACACTTGCTTTATCTGCTCCTTGGGGGATTCATCCTCTCAAAGTAAATCAGATTAGAGTGAGTCGGATTTTCGCCACCACAATGGGATGAGTGGAAAAAATTTCCACTCCTCCTCTTTCACGGTCTATCTAACAGTCGTTTTCTTTTTGTTTGTTTTTCCAATACCATTTTCAGTGTGTCAGATTCTACCCAAAGGCGTCGTCTCTGTGATAGGCCCCGCCTCCAGCCCTGCCTCTGGCTCGACTGTCAGTCACATATGCGGCGAGAAGGAGGTGAGCTGCAGGAACCGCGTCATGGTGATGATTTACTGTTTGCTTCTAATGCTTTCCTCGCAGATCCCGCATGTGAAAATCGGTCCAGAAGAGACGCCACGCTTACCGTATCTCCGTTTTGCCTCCGTCACTCTGTACCCGAGCAATGAGGACCTGAGCTTGGCCATAGCGGCCATCCTGCGCTCCTTTAGCTACCCTTCGGCCAGCCTGGTCTGTGCCAAGGCTGAATGTAAGTAGACGCCTCTATAAAGTGTAGTCCTGCTGATGGACTGCATGTTCTTATTTGAAAAACATTTACGCCACTTTTCTCCACGCCTATAACGAAATAACTAATACAAACAAAAAATTCCCATCCATCGTCATGGAAGATTTTACATGGGACAAAAGGATATTGGAGAAATGAAACCAAAGTTTGGTTGTTCTTTGACCGTTTCAGTCCAAACCAAGCACGCCAGTTCAGTTTAATTCAAAATTTCACTCTCGTATTCAAGAGGTCCCACAGGTTTTAAGTATCATAAAAAACGACACAAGACGCCAATATTTTGCAGGACACCATAGTTTGGTTGTTCTTTGGCTTTTGCAAACAATGCGGACTCCATACTCCCTCCTCCGTATTAATTATTTGGAACTTGATCAAAAGCATCAGGAAAAATATGCCTTTAAAGTCACACAAACCTTTGGAGGTTGAACTTTTGTCGTGGAAGACCTTAGCCTTTTGCTTTTTCAACCAACACTGAGCACTGCAATGGAACCGGAAAAGCTGAATTCATCATTTAAATTCATAATAAGTTTTAAGAAAAATAGGCATCTAATGTCACACAAAACCATTACATGATGTCAGGGTATTGCAGCACACCAAAGTTTGGTTGGGCTTTGTTTTTTAATAACAGCTGAGGACTACAGTGGAACCGGTAAAATTAACTTTAGAATTTGACCAAGATTTTTAGGAAAAATACATCTCTAAAGTTGCGCAAAACTTCTTGCTTGATCTACCGTGTATCCCTCTATTCTTTTTATATCTCAGCCCAACCGGTCGAGACAGACGCCCACCCCACAGAGCCTAGCTTTCTTCCCCAGGGGGATGACATGGCGTGAGTTCACAGCGGGCATTAAAGGACTAATTCTTAAGTTTTTGATGTTCTTTGGTTAGAATTTTTTTAAAAAGCTTTAGAAATCTATCTTGTGTGTGTGTGTGTGTGTGTCTGTGATCAATGCGCGTGTTGGCATTGGCTTCCTTTGTGTGCGCCTCGACTGCTTTGCCCGTTTGGACAGCGATCATAAAGTTGTGTGAGAACTCGGCTCGCGCTGCAGGCTTTTTATTTATTATACTCCTGCACACTGTCTCTCTCATCCTCCTCTGAGGCTTGTCAGACTCCACTCATCTAATAAAAATTATTTTGGAATGCTTTCCAGTTTTGGAGGAAAATTATGAGGCAGTCAGACAGTTTTAGGAGCACAGGGGGTGTGCGTTAGTCACAATAGTCCCCTATATTTTCATTTTGAAAGAGCACATTATTGATTGATTATGCAGTCCCTCATTGGATGGGAATTAAAGAGTAGATGGTGCATGCTGCGGTGCATGATAACACACTGTGTAGAGAAGGTCCACTGATGTCTGTGGAGAATTTTAGGGCAAACAAAAGCCGATAGCATCACTGAAAGCCTGATCATTATCTTCTGGCTTGAACCGAGCTGTGGCTTTTGTAAGCCCAATTCCTGAATGACTTGTCTTTTATTTACTCCAAAGAGCTTTCAGATGACAGTTATCATCCTTTGTTCAAGGCAATGATAGGATATGTTAGTTTTACTAGGAGGGGGGACCATAAGGGTGGCACAAAATATCCAGCTTGTAATATACTGTATCACATTGCTCACTATGCATCAGTAAAACGTCATTGCCTGCCTGTACAGCATACCGGTCAACATTTGCATTAAATTTGCACATTTATCAACAAATGAGGGATAATTCTGGACTTTCCATCAGAATTTTCAATAGTGAGTAGTGACCCTGTTGCACCCATGCAGCCCCTAGACCAGAGGTGTCCAAATTGTTCATTCATTCATTCATTTATTTTTATAGTATACTGTATATTGCTCTATGTTGACATTTACCCTGACAAGGATTCATTCAATAGCATCAGAACAGGGAGGTCAATTCCATTCCATTATTTTGGCTGGGTTGGACATCAAAAGAAAATAAATATGAGAGCAGAGAACATTTCAGCTTTTATTTTCGTGTTTTCAAATCTAGATTGGATGCACAACTTAAAAAAATAGCATCCTTTGTTTGAACCCACTCATCTTTCATGTGAGCAGAAGTATTGGAACATATGACTTACTGGTGTGTTTTGTTTGTTTTGTGTCCTATTATTTTGATTACTAAATCAATAAATAACACTGAATGTCTACACTTCATTTCCTATTGGGTAGGATAGGTTGTGCCCATGTATACGACATTTAGAGGTGAAAACAGCATGAAAACCAGAGAGCTGTCTACAGGTGAAGAACAACAATTGTGAATCTGATAAAAGATGGAAGATCAATCAGAACTATTGCACAAATATTGTGAAGAAACCAATTGCGTACATAATAACAGAAATGGAACAGGTAGACTACAAAACATCAGCAGTTGACGACAGAAACATTGTGAATGCTGTAAAGAAAGACGCTAAAACAACTATTAGTGATCTTGGCCACGTTTACGTGCAGTAAAATGACCCTATCAGAAACCCGGTTGCACATGGCCATGTAAGCACCAATAACCTTTTTGAAAAACTCGGATATGCTCATATTTAAAAAACCCAAATACTACCCCTTGGTTACTCCTTTTCAAACCCGAATATTGGGTCATGTGTACGCCTATGGAGATATCTCTATCAAAAGGAATGTTCAGTTATGTTCTGTGCATGTTGATTTGAAAGGAGTGACTACTACACGGCAACACGCAAACCCCACACTTTTGGGGCGAGGAGGAAACACGTCACCTTGTTAGTGTGGTGAAAGAGGGGAACATTATGTCTTTATAGATGGTAGAAGCTCATTTCATCAACACTCCAGAAGACCCTTAAAAAAGCTCCTGCAATGCCAAGTAACAAACGGGTAGCTTTGATCCGTCCACTATCCCTTCTCTCTCCTACATCATCATCTCTCTCTCTATCATAAGCGAATATGGAGTGGGACATGTGGGGCTCCATTTCCTATTTCTTCATTAATGGAGAAGGGGAGAGAGAGTAGGGCCAAGTACTGGTGGTGGGTCAATACCAGCACCAAAACCCAAACAAACGCGACTGCTACCAGCCCGGGCTGTTTTTTATTCGCCGTGCTGCACTTGTTGATGTTTTTGGATACTTAAAGAAGAAGCAAAAATGTAGCGCATGGCATGATGACGTTCTCCGTGCTCTGAGATGTTGTCCTTGCATCGCTGTTTTGACCGGGATATCATGATTAATTACAATTTCCATGTATACAGGAATAACCCTGTTTGCTCATGCGTGTAAACAGGATATTCCAAATGTTTCAGAAACCGGAATACAGTGGAACCCCAAAATACGAAATTAATTTAGTGTTTTGGAATTTTCGAGACCAAATTTACATATACAGTAAATGGCGTAATTTGTTCCAGCCCCCTCGAAAACGTTCGTATAAAGTGTAAATATTGTACCCACCTGAAAGAAATATGTTCAATGATGACAACATAATCATTTACATGTGCACGATTGTTCAACAAAAACAATGAGAAAATAATAAAATACATGAAAATGAATAACAAACATTGTTATTGTTAGGTTAAGGAGTTAATGGCTAGTGAGAGGGCAGCTTTTTCTTCTTCTTTCATTTTATGGTGGTTGGACCTCAGGGGTGGGCAGCTTGCATGGCGGTGCAGTACATTCAAAATTCTGGCGACTTTCCATTTTTATGTTCATATTTAGAATATTTTTTCATTAAATAAGACGGAAATATCTTCAGGGACCAATTCTTATTAATGATTTTTCTGTATAAAAAAGTTTTCGTACGTTGAAGTTCCACTGTATATAACCTGAATATTGACTGCATGTCAACATAATCACTGTCAACAACTTGCACAGGCCAGGGGTGATGGTATCACTATCTACATCTCATAGAAGAGTTTATGAACAGAAGCTACAACAAAAGATGCAAACCACTCAGTAAAGTAAGAAGTAAAGGAATGCAAAGCTGGAATTTGCCAAAAAGTACAGAAATGAGCCTCAAAATTTCAGAGACAAAAGTTTTATGTACTGGTGATTTTTTTGTACTTTTATCCCTGAATTCTTCTATGACTATATCACGTCATTGCCGTATCGCTTTACTATTATTGCAGTGATTCCTAGTACGATACATTGTATTTGCCTCCTAGGTCTGTGTCATTTTCCGGTCTTTTTTCTATATTTTTACAAGGTTATGCTGCAAGACTCTGACCCACTTGGCTGTGTTATCTTATCGCCATGGAGTCGGTTGCCATGGCTGCAGGAAAGGTGCTAACTGCTAACTGCCACTCACCGAGCTTGTTTCACACTCTGAAGGACTGCGGGGGCGTTCATGTAGCGCAGCCGCCTCTTGTGTATTTGATTGTCCTGTTCGTGCGCGATTTTTTTGTTCACTTTGCCCTGCATGCCGTGCGTGTGTACAGTATATAGGCCCGTGTTTGTGTTATTAGGTGGCAGACATCCAGCCCACTCGTCTTCATCATGTTGTTTACCACACAGTGCAGCCTTACTTTCAATTAGAGTCGCTTTCACCGTTTGTTACACTGACACCATCCATCCACACCAATTTTAGTAACCTTTTTTTTTTTGCCAAGGCTGGCGTTGCTTTATTTTACTTGCCCGCTGCACAATTAATCCTCACTCGGCCAGAAGATTTTGGGGTCATTTCCGACGCATCCTTCTCTCGCCGTGCCTGGAAACAGCGTGCTATCAGAGACTAATTCCATTAAAGGAGTTGTCATGAGATGAATGAGTTGGAGGACGGCGAGAGGACGAGGATGTTGCACAAAAAAAAAATGGGGGAGGAGCTGTGCAATAGAAGATGGATACAGATGAAAAAGGATGTGCGGGGAAAAATATGTGACACAAGCGGAGTGAGGGAAGAGAGGAAGCTGTAAAGTGCATTGATTTTTTTTCCCTCTCTCCCCGCCTTCCTCAAACTAATTAAAGTTTTGGCCTGGTTCAGTGATTACTCCTTTGCTTACAGAGGCTTTCTCCTGCTGAAGGGCTCTATCCGCCACCTCTCCCACCCAGATGCCTGGCGCCACCCTCCTACCTTCCCCTGCTACTTATTTACATGGCTGGGAGGGGGGGTTACTATAGAATTACAATTAGGAAAAGGCAGACTATCCAGTCAGTGTCAAGTGAGTCTCCGCTGCCACCGCTTATGCTCATTACCCACAAGAAGTTTTATTCAAGAGAGTCAATCAGCTCAAGTGCTAAATTTCTGTGTTCCTTTGCAACAATTCCTTTCTTTTTACCTTCCGGGTTCAAAAACTGCGTCGCTCCAAGAAATAAAAAACAATTGAGGCCTGACACGGCAGAAACAGGGAACTGTGGTACAGTGAAACGATTTTTACCATTCTTCATCTGTTTTAAAGGTACCCTATTTTGCAAAATGTTCTTTTTAATGATGTTCTTAAACACAGCCAGGTGGTCATTTCCAGCCTGCAGCTCTTTTTGTATTGGCCCTCAGCATATTTTAAACATACATATAACATATATTTTAATAAATATACAGTAATTAAGAACATAGCATATTTACGCCTTATTGTTTTTGTCTGAGCATGAAATCCATCCCTCCATTTTCTTCCGCTCCAAAGTCGGCAGGGAAGCTCAAACTTCCCCTCTCCCCGGCTACTTTGTCCAGCTCCTCCCGGCGGATTGAGGCATTCCGAGAGAGACACAGTCTCTCCAACGTGTCCAACGTGTCCTGTGTGTGTTGTTTGCAAGTTCTCTCCCTGCATTTTTTGTGGGTTTTCTCCGGGTAGTCCGGTTTCCTCCCACATTCCAAAAACATGCATGTTAGGTTAATTGGCAACTCTAAATTGTCCATTAGAGTGTGAATGTGAGTGTGAATGGTTGTTTGTCTACATGCGCCCTGCGATTGATTGATTGAGGGTGTACCCCACCTCTTGCCCGAAGTCAGCTGGGATAGGCTCCATCTTACCCCTGCGACTCTAAAGAGGTATGCAGTCAAAAGTTTGAACAATCTTTTTCCAACAATAACATGTGTCCCTGTGTGTGCCTGTTTATGAGCACCACACAATATGTGATCTCATTTCCTTCTTTGCTCCGCAAGAGAAAGCCCATTTGCCTTTTTTACCAGATTTGCACCAAGACGTAAGGCGCCAAGATCAGCACATGTGCCACCCGACAACGATGTTTGATGGGAATCGTTTGTGGCGTTTTGGCATAATCTGTAATACGTAATCCATTCTCAGTTATTTTTTGTCATGCCCCCCCTTAAGGGACAGAAATGTTTTCACCCCTCACCCCATTTGAAATACTATTGACTAACTGATATTATATGTTTATTTATCTGTACTCCACAAACTGCACTTGAAACTAAAACCAGGAAAATGCGGTAAAATGCAGAGCTGTGAAGCATACAAGTTTATTCACCACTCAAATTGCATGTTGAGTATGATCAATTTAACCATGTGGGCACGTTTACACTAACATTGAAAGTACTCCCTGACAGTTGGCACAAATGGCAATCTAAACATATATACTATACGTTACTTATAATGCAAAAGCAACTTTTTAATGATGTTTTAAAGGTGATACGTGTCCCTCCCAAACGTGAGAAAAATGTATCATCTCCATCACTTTCTTGCTCAAGGTGCTCAAACACTTGCTTTTGAAGTTGCAAGTTTTTGTAACATCATGAAGGAAAAACCTCCTTCCTCACAATGCTTGATGATAAGACATGATTCTGCTTCTGACACCCACCGCTTCACAGGGGACAGCTTTGTAGAAAGAAAAAAATAAATCAGGCCTCACTACACGTCTTTAAGTAAAGCTTAAAGCTCTACTTGAATTCGACAGGCCAAAAAAGATCTGTGTGTACTTTGGACCCTTCTCCAGTAGAGACTAACGTTATTACAAATTATCTCCTCCAAAGTCAAACTGCCATTAAAAAAATGGTACAAGCAATGTAACTAATTGTCATACAAGCATAAAAAAAAGTTAAAAACACCAAATTGGACATAATTTTGATGATGCGGTGTGTTGGAGGTGAGTTTCTTCACATATGTAAAGGCTACTGACTTTGCAAAACATGCTACTGTTGTAGCCATTTGTACTGAGCAACCAGGACAATATGTATTGCATGCAATACAGTCCAATTTCATTTTCTATCATGTCTCTGGTATCTTTCTGTTGTGGCGTCAGAAACAAAGCCAACGCAATAGCTAAAGACACTTATGGAGTTAATCCTTTAGAGAACTTTAGAGGCACATTTTTTCCTAAAATGTTTTAGTAATTTCGACTATAGATCAACAGCTTGAGATATTGACAGATATTTAAAGCAACAATTATACTGTTTTCCGCAGCATGAAAATCATGTTGATTGGTGCCGTACCAAAGATAAGCATCTTTGTGGTTGCCATGGAGATCCCAGATCACCCAATTTCATGGTGTGACGCATGTTTTTGTCCGTTTGTATTTCCGACAGCATCTTAAAAGTTATAAATTACACTTAACAATTTTACACACAGCCTTGAGGTAAAGAAAACAACCAAAATAAAACATTGGCCTTTGGGTGACAGTATGAAATAAAATCTTGAAGTTAAGTCAAATAATGAAATGTATTATGTGCTCCGGCCAACCTATGAAGAAACAATTCTACTCCGAGTAAAACTCAGCTGAGGTTGTCACGCACAAAACCCGGTGATATATGACCATTTTTAACTGTTCCTGCTAGGCATCTGCCTGCCGTCTGCTGATAGAGACATTGATATGCAGGCTGACTCCCATGTTGCTCTGCCTCAGGCCTGCTGAGATTGGAGGAACTGGTGCGTCGCTTCCTCATCTCCCGCGAGACACTGTCAGTCAGAATGCTGGATGACAACTTGGACCCGACCCCGCTGCTGAAGGAGATACGTGATGACAAAGTCGCCACCATCATCATCGACGCCAATGCCTCCGTCTCCTACCTCATCCTCAAGAAGGTCAGACCTCTCTACCAGTGAACATACAATACATACTAAACATACATTGTTGCCGCTCGGGGGATTTCATCAGGTTTTCTTTTTCAAAATACTATTAGTAGTCCTGGGACGCACCGAAAAACTTGACTGGCGAACAAACAACAATTTTATTTGCTTATTGGTGTGAGGCTGTGGCTTCATCCAAGAAGAGACTCAGGGCAACAGGTAAACAGGCTGCTGCAGCAATGTGGAGGCTATACAATATACCCCATTTATTGCATCAAGCATAGCTAAGGCACAGCGATGGGGTAGGCTGACATTCCCTACTGCTCCCAGACATCAGCAGTACGGAATGAGCAACCAGCTATGGCCACTCATGATATCAGCTTGGCATACTTAACTGTTTATATACAAATCGTATCGGTAGTCAGAGGTGATTTTAGAGTTTGTGGAGGCCCTTGGCAAAAGTTCACATGGCCCCCCCTTTGAATAGCACCACTGCTGTAGGAGTTCAGCAGCCCCACTAAACGCAACAATGGACTGTGGCGACCATTATTAACGGTAAAGATCATATAATAACGTCTACTCAGACATTGTAAGGATGACAAGGAGGTGGTCGATCAACAATTATTTTATCGCAATAACAAAAGGAGCTACTGTCAGCCAGACCACACCAGAACATCAGAAATTTCAAATGTCCTTTTTGCACTGAGCCGTCTTCCTCCCACTACCAAACACACACACGTAGGACTCCGCCTGTCATGTTCAAGGCTGGCCGGAAATCCCGTTAACACTAAATATAACTGCCAGGTTGTATCTTTATCTCAGTATCTTTAAGCATGTTAAAGAATCTGCTCCTATGAAAGCGACAGTAATAACCAAGCAGCATAGTGGTCCAATTATTGACATAGAAAGGTTGCTAGTGCTTTGACTTTGTTTTTTATTACATTTTGTTACATTACTACTGTTTATTGTATTATTGCATTTAGTGTTTTATTACCATGTTTTTAGGCCTTTATTATGGAATGACAGGAGTGACAAAATTCAAAGGAAACACATGAGGAAATATAAAGAGAATCAATAATACAATAATATACCAATATTATCATATTATAATTTTGCCATTTTGTAATGCACTACGTGCCATTCGGTCCTTGTACAATCGAAGCAGGAGCCTGGTTCGCATTGCCAGCAGTAAGTCGAGCTTGTTTCCGGTGAACGTTGGCCTCCGCCAAGGCTGCCCTTTGTCACCGATTCTGTTCATAATCTTCATGGACAGAATTTCTAGGCGCAGTCAAGGTGTTGAGGGAGTCCAGCTTGGTGACCTTAGGATCTCGTCTCTGCTATTTGCAGACGATGTGGTCCTTATGGCCTCATCAGGCTGTGACCTTCAGCGTTTACTGGAGCGGTTTGCAGCTGAGTGTGAAGCTTCTGGGATGAGACTCAGCACCTCCAAATCCGAGGCCATGGTTCTCAGTCGGAAACGGGTGGACTGTACCCTCCGGGTTGGGAGTGAGGTCTTGCCTCAGGTGGAGGAGTTCAAGTATCTCGGGTTCTTGTTCACGAGTGAGGGAAGGTTGGAGCGTGAGATCGACAGACGGATCGGTGCAGCGTCTGCAGTAATGCGGTCGCTGTACCGGNCGTAGGGTGGCTGGACTTACCCTAAGAGATAGGGTGAGGAGCTCGGCCATCCGGGAGGAGCTCAGCTCTTGGTGTCCTCCCGGTGGAGCTGGAAGAGGTCGCTCGCCGGAGACCGGGAAGTCTGAACTTCCCTACCGAAACTGCTGCCCCCGCGACCCAGACTCAGATAAGCGGAGAAAAATGGAATGGAATAGAATAGTTTTCGGTTTTTGCATTTTTTTGTTGCTTTTCCTCTTTGCATTTACCAGATGCCTGACGCTAAATGGAAAAAGCAATGTCAGTTCATGGACTGGGCGGGTCCTTCTGCCAGGGTTACTAGTTTCAGCCAGCCTGTTAGCCGCTTCTGTCAGCAGCTTCTTCGATATGGACTGCATCGTGTAAGACGTTCACGCAAAGTATACAGTATGCATGGTGGCGTGATAGTGTTGTTACTTCCTGTCCATCACCTGCGGAGTTAATTTAGCTATAACTTACAACCCTCTTACACCAAAATCGACTCACATAACATCAATATATGAGACTTAGTACAAAGATATGAGAAATGGGTTTAAGAATGCGGTGGAAAAGGTTGAACGGGAGCCCACCTTGATGGAGTTATTAGAGAATAGACAGTAAGGAAGGAGAAAAGGACCTGTACAGATTGGCAAGGCAGAAGCATCATGATGGGAAGAAAGTGCGGCAGGTTTCAGTGCTGAAGGACAGAGTTGGGAGTGTGTGAAGAACAGTGCGAGTGCATGATAGAAATAATACTCTGATGAAGATCTGTGAATGTAGAAAAGGAGAACGAGAAAAGAATGGAAGTTTTGACTGGTGTAACTAAGGACATTCCAGGCATTCGTAAGGCTGAAGTTAGAGCAGCTCTAAGGAGGATGACTTTTTTAACAAGGTTGTTTGATCATGTCTCAGAGAATGAAAGGCTACCTGAGGAATGGAGGGGCAGTGTGACAGTGTGAAATACTGTATGTTAGTGTTGCACAGGAAATGAAGGCAACAGGACAGCAGTAAGGTGTGCTGTAGGTGTCACAGATAGCTAGCAAGTGGTGAGTGGACTGCATCAAGGATCCGTCCTGACCCTGTCTTGGGTGATAGACAGATTGACAAATGCAGTCAGACAATAATGCTTGCAGACAACATTGTAATCTGCAGCAAAGGCGAGAGTAGATGGAAAAAACTGGAGGTGGCAGAACGATCTGCAGAGGAGAAGAATGAAGGTCAGCCAGATGGAATATATATGTGTCAATGAAAGGGTGTCAGGTGGAACTTTGAGGATGCAAGGAGAAGACATGCGAAGCGCCTTTAGTCAACCACGCAGAGCAGGGAGAGTGTGTAAAAGAGTTGAAGAAGTGAGTGCTGGGATGGCGGAGGGGGTGGAGAAGACTCTTGGGAGTTTTCGGTGACAAAAGAGTATCAGCAAAAGTGAATGGAAAGATGTACAGAACAGTAGTGAACAGCCCTGATGTGTGGTTTGGTCTATATGTGGTTACAGAGGACATGCAGGCAGCTGAACTGACAGAAGAAGATAGAAAAGACAAAGCAAGATTAGAATGTTCCTCTTTAGCGACCCACCAAGTCAAAAGTAGTAGAAAAAGACCTTGAGTGAATCAAATTGGTGTAACATAGTAAAAAGGCTCGTGATAGTCAAAAATAACAATATTAAACCTTGATTTAATCTGGCATAGGTTTCAGTTTTTTAGTTTTGGACAACAACGGGGTAACATTTAGTAATAGTTCATTACTACATACTATATTTCAGATAATATAATAAAGTTTGATTAATGCATTACATCAATAATGGAAAAATTGACAGAAACATATGGTAATAAACAAGTCCAGGATATAAGACAAATAATAGCTGAATATTACAAAGAATAAATAACGAGCACAGGAGTAAAAATGGACAGAAATATTGCACGGTATAATGAATAGATAAACACAAAATACATTATAGAACTAACAGAATCCTTTCATGGACAGATAAATGTATAAAATAGGATAGAGTATACTGTATGTTATTAAATATAACACATCAGAAGATCAAGATAATGATATTAGACAATGGTGTTCCCAGTTGGGTTGACTGAGTTCGGGAGGTTGAAAAAAAGCAGATCCTGAATTGAGTCTATTAGTACAACTTTCAATTCCGTTGAAGTTTGACAGAATATGCTTCACTAACCCTATGAGGGGTCTATTTTTTGCCTCCCGAGTCCTGAGGGCGCCAACATGCAAAACTTGCACTGGCGGTGTTTGACAGTAGGACATCCTGTTTCGGAGCAGTTTCGAATCTGAGCTTCGTGAGTCACCGCACGGTTACACGGGAACGACGGCCTGCCCCGGGCCAAATGTTCCTCATGATGTAAAACAGTGATTAATGTATGCTTCCGTCTCCCCTCCACGCTCTCCTGCATTGGCCCCCAACATGTCACCTTTGCTCCCCGTCTCTCAACTTGCCCTCCCAACATCAATCTCTCTCTCCCCTTGTTCCCACCTGCCTCATCATCTTTTTCCATTTTCCAACCTTTTGTCCCGCAGGCGTCAGAGCTGGGGATGACGTCAGCATTCTACAAGTACATCCTCACCACCATGGTAAGAGCGTATACAGCAGCAGGAGCGCCTCGATCTGTCTTTCAATTCACTTCCCCCCGTGGTCCTTTTTGAGCGTACAAAAGGTGCAGGCAGGATTAGATAAAGCCAGCGGAGAAGAGGAAGAATAGACGGCGAGGGGGAGAGAAGGGTGAGATGTGAAAATCGAACATGCAGAAAGTGTAGAGGACAAACAGAACTGGCATAACAACGATGGCGATGGAGGTGAAGGTGATGCCGACATCGGCTGCCTCCTCCTTTTAGCATTTCAATTAATTCAGCCTTCACTTTGACGTTTCAACTGTTTACATACAGTACTGTGCAGGCTCCACCATGCCTGGAGATTTACCATTGATCCTGCCATATAGAGGATCTTTGACTCTAATTTATTGCAGTAGATCCAAAAATACGTCAGAGCGCTCTGGTAATTTAGAGCAACCGTTCCCAACCACATATTATTGTGCCGGTTAGCGTGTTTCTTGGTTAATGTCGGAAATTTATTATGCCTCAATTTGCATTTTTCGGGTTATCATACAATATGGCTGGCGTCTTGTTGTGTTATTAATACACTGTACTCCTTGTCTATTTTTCTGTCACAGAATGTTCTTTCTTGTTAGCATCCATTTGAATGAAAGGAATAAATAAACATCCCTTCCTTTACCATCATTGAAGACGTGTTTGTTCCCAAACAAAATATGGCAGCCAGATCAACCACCTCCACCTTCTTGTTTTTTCATGAATTATATCTTGAATTGAATAATGTTTCTCTCTTTCTTTGTCAAAATGATGACACTTCCAATTTTCCCTGGCTCCATATTGGATTTTTGAGGTCAAACATTATTGATTTCAAGGAATAAGTCATGGCAAAACAGGAAGGTGGTGGTGGTTGAGCATCCCGCAATATTGTGTCACTATATACCACTATAACAGGAACGATTCATGTTCATAATTTATATGTATTTATATGCATTTCAAATTGTTGTCTGCATGTTAAAATATACCATAATTGTACACTTTCTGGAACAGATCAATTGCATTTACATTATTTCTCATGGGAGCGTTAAGAGTCAGACTTTCTGGAACAAATTATTGATGCTAACCAAGGCTCTTCTGTAATTTAAAACAAGGGAATCCATCAGCGCTGAATGTTTATCTTCTGCGCCAGACATCGTGAATGAGTATACGAAATATCATCCAACATCTGAGTTCTTTCAAAACACTAGTCGCATGTATAAATATTTGCATGTGTTCTACATCATTTCTGTTATTCCATGGGGGTGTCGCGCATGAACATTAATATTAAATCATTTGTTGTAAACGATGCAATGCTTAATTAATTAACTTGTATCACTTTGACTGGAAATATTTGTTTTAAATAGCGCATAGTTTCCTCGTGGTGTAGATTTTAATTATGCCAGCACTGTGGGTGCAAGTTCATTATTTTGCTTATTTTACTTTTCAGTTTTATTTTCTTGAAACATACCGGGCTTAGAAATTGTAATTGTGATTTAAAAAGTGATTTAACATAACTACAGTAGGCACCGTACTAAACTGAAAATGGTATTTTTTTTTAAATCTGTGTCGTAGTGTTTCACAGTTTGTTTAGGTGTTTTGCACTTGCCGGTCATTTCCTGTAAATTTCAATGAATTGGTCAGAAAATAATTATTGTGATAGAAGAGTTTCAGCTAAAATGAAAAAAAATGTGTACAAAACTGTGTTGAGACCAACGATGTTGTTTGGTCTAGAGACAGTGCCGCTGAGGAAAAGACAGGAGGCAGAGCTGGAGGTAGCAGAGATGAAGATGCTGAGGTTTTCCCTGGGTGTGACCAGGATGGACAGGATCAAGACTGAATACATCAGAGGGACAGCACATGTTAGAGGTTTTGGAGACAAAGTCAAAGAGGCCAGATTGAGATGGTTCGGACATGTCCAGAGGAGATATAGTAAATATATTGGTAGAATTATGCTGAGTTTTGAATTGCCAGGCAGGAGGCCTAGAGGAAGACCAAAAAGGAGGTTTATGGATATAATGATAGAGGACATGAATGTAGTTGGTGCGAGAGAAGACGGAGACGGAGACGGTTAGATGGAGATTGATTCTCGGAGGCGACCCCTGAAGGGATAATCCAAAAGGAAAAGAAGATGTCAGAAAATTATTATTAATACAATGTATCTAAAATGTATCTATGGCTGCTACGTGTGCACAGTGATGGGCAAAATAATTACAAGCTGTTCCACTGGATGGCAAAAAGTACATAATTAACTTGTGTTAACCTGCTATTCGCACAACAAACAAGTCATGACACATTTGGTTGTCCCAAGTAAAATATGTGACCTTGACTAAATGAAGATTGGAAACTTGTGATAGAGAGGATCTCTCAATGACTAGCGTTTTGCAAGGTCCTATTTTACAAGATATTTTTACAGGATCTCTGTGTGTAAGAAGTTAACAGACTACTTCCTTGCTCATTGGGAATAAAAAGCCATAGAGACTCAACTTTATCCTGGTTAGATCCTCGCTAAAATCGTTCTTACTTGGTGCATTTAATGCACCTCACAAAGTTTCATGGTAATCGGCATCGGTAATGCCATGAAAAAATAGTCATTAAACAACAAATCTATCGACTTTTGCACAGGACTTTATCAGAGGCAAGCAACCAGGGTGTTTTTCCTCTAAAGTGTGTCTGTCTAATTCTACTCCTCCCGGCTCTCCTTGTTGTCAATCCCCTCTAGATTAGATGTTATCGCTCTCTCGTGCCTCACTCCTCGCTCATCACACTCTGCACTGTATTTTTCCCCTCCAAGACGGTGTGATGCACATGTCAACACTGTCACTCACTTAAATTGTTGCTCCGGCATCTGGTAGGACTTCCCCCTGTTGAGACTGAATGACATCGTGGACGAGCAGTCTAACATTGTGGGCTTCTCCATGTTCAACACCACCCATCCCTTCTACCTGGAGTTCATTCGCAGCCTCAACTTGTCATGGAGCGAGGGCTGCGACCTCACCTACCCCGGCCCTGCGGTGAGTATGCACACACTGATTCATGTTGCAATGAAATTGATCTTTTGTTTTTACCTAATGTCTATTGATATATCCATCTGTTTTCTCCCCTTTATCCCTTCTAATCATTCCATCATTCAATTCACATCTCCTTGCATCTTCTCCGCTGACGACTTGCCTTCTCTACACATCTGCTTCCACCCCCCTGCCATTTCCCACATCCACTCCTTCACCTTTCCCGTTCCCTTCCCCGTACGCCCCGTACTTCCTCTTGCTTCCGCAGCTCTCGTCAGCGCTGATGTTCGATGCGGTGCACGTGGTGGTGGGAGCAGTGAGGGAATTGAACCGCAGTCAGGAAATCGGCGTGAAGCCACTCAGCTGCACCTCGCCTCAGATCTGGCAACATGGGACCAGTCTTATGAACTATCTGCGCATGGTATGAGCGTGGATGCTACACTTGTGTTCATGCATTCATGTGACTCACCAGAAGGGCTCTAATCTCACTGGGATTTAGTAGGATTTTGCACAAAAAGCAATGTGATGTAATAAGTAGGAAACGGGCATACGTTTAACGGTACCGATGGATACTTTTTATCTCTGGCAATTTAACTCAAAATGGGAAAGTCCACCCCAGAATCCAAATGGTATTGTCTCCATTCAAGAAAGACAGTGAATTAATCTGTATAGCCATTCACACACACACACGCACACACACACACAATGTAAGCATTAGTCAGTCCATTCACATGCTTACAGGACAATCTATTATCATTTTCATTCACATACTGTACACAAACGATCTTAACATTGGTCTGTCCATCCAAAATGTCAACATCTGTCGGTCCATTCACATATACACATGATAAACACATGCTTGTCAATTCACGTATGAACACAATGTAAAATATGTCTGACCATCGACATTTAAACAATGTGAATGTTATTTGTCTATTCACACAAACACCTGGGGTTGTAATGGGTTGCGCAACTTGATATGGATGTGGTTAGATGTAAATAAACAGTTAATCTTTGATTGTGTAACAAAAAATTGCAAAAATGATCATAATAATTTGGGTAATACAGTGGTTCCCAAACCTTTTTTGCAGCGCCCTCCCCCTTTAGGAGATAAAATGATTTTTTGCACCCCCCACCCTGAAAAATACGGTAATAATGAAACGTGTTTGTGGTAGCCCTGCGCCCCCCGTCATAACGCCGGTCCTCCCTATGAGGTGCACCCGCCAGTTTGAGAACCTCACACCATCTCACATGCAAACACAATACGAATTTACGATACTTGTAATCTCCTCCCAGGCCAGTTTTGCATCACCAGCTCGCCTGACCGTATATTCGGCCACTGCGAGCTTGGACCTCCTGGACCAAAACATCACTTTCCGTCTGGGAGAGGTTTGGCCGTCTTCATCATCACGCCTTCTCTCCTCCCTCTTTGCCACTTGCGCTGGTTGGGGGAACGGAGGCGTACTTACTCCAGGCTACAAGTGGCAAAATGCATCTAAAACACGCCCATTGGCGAGGCGCACCTTCACTTGCGCCTGGTCTACAAAATTAGAACCCCTATTGTACAGTAAACATACATCTGTCAGTGTACTTACACGCATAGTATTAATAAGGTTAATGTTAATACTGTCTCTCTACACACCCACAAACACAATATAAACATCTGTCTATCCGCTCACATACACATATATGGCACTTTCATAGCCAATTTTAAACTGGTCAGGACCGGGTTATGAGTGGAGCCTAAGTTACCAAGGTGATACAACTGCTTTAAAAGAGAGCTAACTTTGCAGAAGCGACACAGCTCGCTAACCCACTAAACTCGCTTTAAAGAATACCTCCAGAATGTAGACATCTTTCTTTCTATTTGCACACATGCATAAAATTAAATACACAAAATATAAATATAAATTTGTCCATTCACATACACCGAAAATGTACCGGCCTATCCATTCACATGAATGTAAAATGTCTGTGCATTCACATACACAGTTTATTGTCTGTCTTTCCATTCACATATGCACATATTCTAAACAAATGTGCACAGAACATACTGTAAACATGGCTATCCACTCACATACACATATAATATACATTTATTTCTGTCCATTTCCATACACGCATAATCCACTGAAAACACACACAATGCAAATATCTGTTTGTCCATTCGCATATGAACACAATGTAATGTAATACAATGTGAATATTTTTTGGCCATTCTTATATAAACTCCTGTCTAGTCAATAACATACACACATAAGGTTAACATCCGTCTGTCCATTCACATATACACATAATGCAAATATGTGCCTGCCACACACGTATTTGATGTCTGAGAAGAGCGGTGCTGCTATGTTTATGGAGGGTGGTATAACAATATTTTTCACTTAAGTATTGATAAATTTCTTACTCAATTTTGGGGAGAAGATGCCGCCTAATGACATGCTATCATGATTATGATTTGTGACCGGTTGTCTCTTGCTGAATGAAGATTCATGACATTGATTGGGAGCTTCATTATCATCCTCATCTCATGTTGCATGCGACCTCTGCCTCACGATGTCATCTCCCATCTCGGCTTCTCCCCATGTTTGTGTGTGTTGCCAAAGCAGCCGGGGTGCCATCCCTCCCCACCGGCCCGACATCTGTCTGTGTTAGTCAACGTCACAGTGAGCTCCATCCTCGGCATCCGCGACATTCCTCATACATTTCCTAGGTGTTGGGAGTCCTTAGATGTCTTTAGGGAGGGGGAGATGCGGCGTCTATCTAATCTTACCAGTCTCTCCTCCTTGATCTGAAGCTGCTGATCCGTGTCTTTCCTAGCCTCCGACACTTCCTCTTTGCTTTTCCTCTATTTTGGAAGACAACACCAAATATCAATACTCTATCATGATAATTCTTCCCTTGATAAGCTATTGATGCTCTGCAGCCACATATTGATGCTTGTATTAAGCCGTCATTACAAACACATTCCCTTGTTTGCCGGAGTGAACACATCGCAGACACACCGTGATGTCTACACAGAAACAATGTTTTTTTCACAGTATATGAAAAAGTATGGCTACAGACCCGGATAAGACAAGTATTTTAAAACAGCGTGATGTAGGGTTTTTTGTATGTGAAGGCCTTCTTGAACTATTATTTATCTTATTGTTATTTTGTGTTTAACGTTGTGTTCTTGATTTTTAAATACGTTGTATTTTATTTTAGTCATTTAGTTTACGTAATTTGAAACTTTTTATCTTCACATCACCACAATTAATTGCAAAACTGCACGCTGTCCTGTCCTCTTTCACCGTTGGCCAGGTGGAGTATGACGGCCTAACGGGCCACGTGGAGTTTAATAGCAAAGGTCAGAGGACCAACTACACCCTTCGAATTCTGGAGAAACACAGGGGAGGCCACAAAGAGGTTGGTATAGTTTCCTGCCTTTTTAAAATTACCTGTGTATCGTGTTATAAATGATGCTATGTATGGAAGGGGCTATACATTCTCATGTCTGCAATATGCAGATTTTTACTGTATTTAATTAACAGAAAGATGAATGACGGGACAGGATTACATATATTTGTATGTACAGTATTAAGAGTCAATTAAGCCAAAAGATACCACACAAGTGTAAAAATCTATTTTCCATTACTAGTAGTCTCTAATGGTAGCAGAACATCTGATTGGCACAACACTGAGTTATTTTGAGCAAGGAGAGGTTGCGTTTAAAGAGATCACATTATTTAAGGTACATTTTCTTGTTGTCCGTGTGTTTTCCACACATACTTAAATGTAGCAAATCGTACATGGAAATAGATTTACATGCAAAAAGAGTTACGAACTGAGAAATAAGAATATCCACTTCATGTTTTTCTGTACTTTCCTGTTTATTTACACACACACACACACGCATCACAAAGCTATTTTTTCCCAGGACGACTCGACTCTTATACTGTAGTGTGTGGTGTTGAAATTGTATAGGTCTTGATGCGTCTATGTGGTATGGTACATCCATCCTTTTTCTATGCCGCATAAAACCAGGGTCGCTGGTTTTATGCTGGAGCCATTCCCAGAAGACTGAGGGCCAGTGGTACGGTACACCCTGGACTGGTCGCCAGTCAATGTTTTGATATACAGTATGATATGAATTTTCATATTTCAATACAATTTTCCTCCATGGTAACACTAAAAAAACCAATATTTTGGTCCAGAGTTAAGCTGTCACAGTCATACATAATACTTTGTTTTAACTGAACAGGCAATATGTAACTACTCTCTATAACACAAGTTTTTGTACAAATGTAAAAATGTAATAATTCTAACCATTATTTTTAAAAAACATTACGTAGAAAATGAATAGCAATACAAATTATCTGTTTTGGGGTTGAACTGAGGCCACCGTGAAACTTTTCATATCTGTATTTTTAACAGTCCCAAAAAAGTCATGCAATCTAATAAATGAGGACATCTAACTTTTACACATTCCAAACAAAATTCAACTTACTTGAATGTAAGTTGTAACTCAAGTGCGCACATTTGATTTTTACACATCTTCAGTGTCACATCTCTAGTGTGAAAAGATGTTAATAATACACCAAAACACTTAATTTTGAATTGCAACAAAATATGAGCCTTCTCACTTTGGGCAATTTCCCGATTATACAAGTATTCTTCTTCTCATGTTCTTCTCCTTGTATCACAAAAGTCCACAGAAAACATTAATGATGTGTATTTCACCTTTGAGATTTATTTATGAAGTATTTTCAGAGGTTCCATTGTATTTTTATGCAACCCATGTGAAATCTCACACAACATGCATGCAGGCAAACAAAAAACTACAGTACAATATAGATATCATAACTGAGGACATCTGAGTCCATGATTTTTCCTCTCCAAACTGGGCCATGTGGGAGAGGAAACTGGAATTGGGTCATATGAACCATGTGGCGATGTGTTTCTTTCAGTTCTTTAGGAGCTAGTCCCCTTTTAGTGTTATACTTATTCTCATTGCATGATATTTACCATGCAAATTCAGTTTATGCTTAACACATTTACTTTGAAGTAAATCACATACAGTACTTAACATTTGCACAGTTCAACGTGTCCAAAAAGCAGAGAAAAGAAGCAGACATATTTAATCCTACCCTTGGAGGTAGGTAGGATTTCTACCTAGAAAATAATAAAGAAAATGTATTGGTAAAGTTAATAGAGTTTGTAGATAGCTATAAAACAGATTTTAAAAAATAATGAGCTAGTAAAAATTGGGAGAAACATTGTATGGTAGTACACAAGTACAGGATATATAATGAACAATGAAATAGAATAATGAAAAGAATAAAGTACAAGAGTAAAAACTTTTATATTAAATAGATAAAGACAGAATATATAAGAGATGCATAGAGAATATATTAAAGATGAAAGAAACTGAGATAAATTGAATGTTAGATAAAACGAAATACCGAATGTCAGATTAAACCAGTGCCTCTCAAATAGTGGAGCGGGTCCCCCCTGGGGGGTGGTAAGACACACTGTCAGGGGGGGCTTATGCTTCACAGCTCTCCATTTTGTTGCATCTTCTTTGTTTCAGATTCAAGTTCAGTTTGTACAGTGCAGATAAGTACACAGATATTATTTCTCAATATGGAGTATAGCATAGTATTTCAAATTGGTGGTGTGTGACGACATTTCTGTCCCCTATGGAAACTTTTTGAGAACTACTGGATTAAACCAACAGAATGATTGTAATGTATAGATAAATACATACAATATCATGTAGGGGTGTAACGACTCTTTTTAACAACAATTAATGCAGTCTGCGAAATACACGGCTAGATACTGGACAGTGCAGGTGAAGTTTCCTACATTCCCTTTGCTTTTTGTAAGGGAATTGGGTATACATTAATTAGGGATAGAAACAAACAAGTAAACAACCAAAGTGTTAAAGAAGTTATTTGGCACCACCAGATTTGAATGGAATGTCATGTGCAGATAGATATTAAAGTGAATGAATATCCCACATACTCTAACGTTTGCACAGACGTTAGTATCGATTACATCGACTGATTACCTTTCAAACGATGTTAATTGTCATCTGGAATGGATTGTATTTGGTGAACACAGATCAATGTAGTTTGATCATTGGAATATAAATCCATACATTGATTCAGTGAATTAATCGTTGCATCCCTTCTATCAGACAATGTATTATTGCCTATTAATTAATACAGTATAATAAATGATGAATTCAGGATAAATGATATCAGACCCTGCAAATGACTGGCGACCAGTCCTTGGTGTACCCCGTCTCCCGCCCCAAGTCGGCTGGGATAGGCCCCTGCATACTGGTGACCCTAGCGAGGATAAGCGGCATAGAAAACGGATGGATGGATGATATCAGACACAGTGGTTTTCAGCATTCTGGTTCTTCCATGTACCTCGCGTTAGACTATACATGGGCAAAAGATTGAATGGGTCACTGTTACCTGTTGCTTTGGACAAAAGGTCATTTCACAAGACAACATTTTATCACGTTGAGAGGATTTTTTTGTTATCATGCGAGGCAGCCTTCTTTGTAACAATTCCCTTCTTCATTTTCCTAATGACTTTAGGGATCCAAGCATCAGCTGGAGCTGCATTCACAGGCCGGCAATAAATCATAATAATCAGTTCCATCTCCCCCACCTGCGTTAATGTTTATGTATTTCATTTTTTTGGGTGGATAAATCACGCGACCTTCAACAAAAGAGTCTTTTTTTTAATGTTTGATCAACTGGTGGGAAGCCAGAATATATTTGTCAAGCTTGGTGGTGTGTGCGCATCTGCGGCTAAAATGAGCTGCGAGCCGACCAGCCGTGTCTTTCAAAGTCGGGATTAAATGAAGCCTAAGTGCACACATGGTTACACAGTTCATGGACTGGATGAAGATAACTTTCTCTTCCCTAAATAAAGGTCTAGACAGGTTTGACAAAGGCGATTGTGTTAGTTTGGACTTGATTGATAGGTAAGATCACATAGAACATCGTTCCAGAATCGGTAACACTGTGGATGAGCAAAAAATGTCACAACTCTTTTTTCATAAAGTGCCCGTAGTTGTTAAATAAGAGTGTGAGAACACGTTGGAACGCTCGTAGTGAATACAAAACAAGACTGACAACTCCATTGAAATTGTGGAGAAGCACGTGGATAGGTTCAAACTGATGAGAACAGTGTCAGGAAATGATATTTTTGCACTTTAAAGAAAAATATGATTTGGCTGGATGGGTAGTCGCATGTCACATGTACAGTAATCCCTCGCTTATTGCAGTTAATTGCTTCCAGCTGCGATTAGTGAATTTCCACCAAGTACATTCTACAAGGGATATATTTCTTGTAGTTAGAGCATAGAAAACCTGTTTACAATCATCTAAATATGTTTTTAAACATTATTAGAGCCCTCTGGACATGAAGTAAAACCCCTATAATCACTTCTAACATTGCTCAATATACTAGACATAAGACTTAGAGATGTCCGATATTGCCTTTGTTTGTCGATATTCGACATGCTGATATTGTCAAACTCTCAATTTACCATTGCAGTGTCTACCGATACTCATATGTGTGACATCACATATCTCCTGTCATGGAATCATCACATATCTGTTGTGAAGCTAATGGATACAGCATCAGCAATTAGCTTCTCGGCGTGGCTGTAAACAACATTGTAAAACATCTGAGAAATACTTGCAATTGGGCACGGCAAAGTGTGACTTGAGGAACTTCACAAGTTTGGTGAATCCGGCATTTTGCACGATAAAAAAAGGCTGGTTATCCTAAGCAGATAATTTGATGATTTTCCGATTTTTTAGAAAAACCCGATATCTATTGATATTACATTTTTATGCCAATATCAGACATCCCTAAAAATAAAAGTAAATAAGGCATTTAAGACATAAATAAGACCTGTGGCTTGCGTGTCTACCTATAAATATGTTCCCTAGAAGAACTGAGTGATGGGAGACAGGAAGTGATGTTGGGGGTTCAGAGTTGAGTTTCGGGTACGGCCACAGCAGTAGCCCATGTTGTTAGGGATTATTGTGCCTGCATAACAATATAATAACAACAACAAAATAATTCTAACCTGGAATAAAGGCCTGCTGTTTCAGCGATGAAGTCAGATTTTTATTGTGACATTCAATATTTATTTGGATTTTAGTTCATTTAACCAATTTTATGCTGGAAAATCTTAATTTAGAAAATAATAACTATAATAAAAATGTAACATTTGCTTGATTATGTATTGGCTAATAATAGGCCATTTCCAACCATGAAACAGTGTTATTTATTAATAAATATGCTCTGCCTGGCCAAAGAAAAAGTCGCCTCCCAGATTTAACTAAGCAAATAGTTGGTCAGTTGGTCTGGTCTAGGTTTAGCAACACTATAAAGAAAGAATGAGGTCAGCTGACTACCTAAATATACTGAATGACAAGGTTATTCCATCAATGGATTTTTTCTTCCCTAATGGCACGGGCATAAATGAATGCAACACAGGATGCAAATAAATCTTGTGACATTGCAGAAGCTTATCAAAACAATGCCACAGCGAATGTGTGTTGTAATCAAAGCTTAAGGCACGCCAACAAAACAGAAGGTGGGACATGTTTTTTTTGGTGGTGACTTTTTTTTGGGCCAGGCAGTGCATGTACTGTGATATGGTGAATATTTGAAGCGTGAAGTGGCGAGGGACAACTGTATGGACTATGTATGGAAAGACGACTACCCGGTTTCCACCTGAATGTCAAATCACAAATAGCTTGGAATCTGCATTCTGGTCAAAAAGCACAGTCCTTGGTCTCTATTGAGGCGCAAACTGAAAACAGTGTAAGGAAACTTATATTCAATGAAAGAGACGGGCTTTTGAATGTTTGATGTATTGGTGGAAAGTGAAAAAATATTTGTCAAGCTCAGCTGGTCCATATCTGCTAAAAGAGCTTTGAGCTGACCAGCCGTGTCTTTCAAAGTTGGAATTAAATGAAGCCAAAGTGCACACATGGGTGCACGGTTCATTGACTGGATGAAGAGAACTTTCTCTCCCTTCAACAACGACCCAGGCAGGTCTTTGCGAGTCGCCAAATGCCACCCGATAAGCTCGGTTCTTTAATGCGCCGTCCCAGTTGTTATAATTAAGCTCGGCGTCTCGCGAACAAAATGTCAAGGAAAGAAAAAAGTGGGTGACCAGTTGAAAGATGTGCGGCCATATATCCCAAAGAGTAGCGTCCGTTCACGGCAAAGCCGTTAGGTCATAATCGGACACTTAAGTACTTAAGTGACTTTAGTGTCACATAAAAGTGAAATATGTGGGTGCTTTAGGAAAAATAGATGTGCTAGTGAAATTCACACTCATGAATTTTCATTACCTGCTTCTTGTCAGAGCTCATTTCTCTTCATGTCAACTGTTTTGTTTTCTAAATGAAACATTCAAACAATGCTGCACGGCACCGCTGGCCCCGCTGGGGTCAATTATAGCAATGCGCTTGTATGACAGCTAACAAAGTGGCCAGCACAGAACTAGTAAGGTTCTCTGTTTAATAGCCCAAGAGGGTCATGTACCACTGCAAATGATGTTTAGCATTCTTACAAGATCTACACTACAATAGCCATTGATTTCTTTCCCCTTCTGTTGTTAGATTGGGGTCTGGTACTCCAACAACACCCTTGCGATGAACTCCACCAGTCTGGATATTAATGTCTCGGAGACGCTGGCAAACAAGACCCTTATTGTTACCACCATTCTGGTAAGGTCACACCTACCTTCGGGGGCGGGGGGGTTGTGCACTTGTACAGCTTCTTTTGGATTTTGCTTTCCTTCAATTTCCCTTCACGCTTCAGATGCAATGTAGAAATTCGCAAACATGAAATGGTTTTTAACTGACGGTCCACCAGAATATTAAGATATACTGTAGCTACGCAGTTACCTGGTCTAAATGTGACATCCTCATCTCTGTTGATAGGCAAGACGTCAAAAAAATATCATTCCAATAGACAAATCCTCCATTTATTGGCGTGATCAATCTATCTATCTGTCTGTCTTTTTAACATTACATTACAGTATTATAGCCCTCTAGACACAAAATAACAGCCCAATAGTCACATTAACACTTGTATTACCCAATATGATAGACATAATAAGTATTAAGAGACAATAAGCCATATACGACATATGCACTCACATGCTGTGTGTTGACATAAATGTGTTCTGGTGCTAGAGCAGACCAGGAAGTGACATTGGGGGTTCAGAGTTGAGTTTAACAGTAGCTCGTGTTATGGATTAGGGTGCTTGTTGGGAGATAATTTAAAACTGCAAAAAATGCCGTTGTTGCCGTCAATCAAGTCTGGTGCTTGTGCGTCTCACCAAACATTACAGTAACTTACTGACAACGATTGACCATTGTAGTATACTAAATATCATCTATGTCTTTGGCATCTCCGGAATTGCATATGTGTATCTTAGGTCATTCATTTACTTTATGCTTGAAAAGTCTAAATTTAGGCAAAAAATTACATAACAATTGCTTAGGTAGGCACATTTGTTTACTAATAGTATGATTTATTAATTAATATATTTTTTAAAAATGTGATGAAGTGAAGCTGATAGATTTAAAGTGCAAAATGGTAATTATTGTAAAACTATGACTGTTTCTCTGTCAGAGTAAATTATTTTACACAGTTGATTGCCTGCTTTTGCTGTTAATATGCCTCATACAACTACTGAAAGCATTGCAAAGTATAAAATGCGTAGGTACTCACCACTAATAAATGACAATGTAGGATGATTGAAGAACAGACTGAATCAGAGTCACAATGTAACCTTTGGCTTGGTCGGCAGGCTAGAGAAGGCCTCTTCTCCATGTGTTTACATAATCCACACTGCTTGCTTGTTGTAATTCCAGTAACGATTTACCATCATAAATTAACTTGCGTTCACCTTGCTACATAATTTGAGGCCGGACTGAGTGTCGCTGTGCTTATGTAACCAAATAAAACTTTGCGTCTCACAGCACAGAACTATGGTGCGTTCTAGGAGAAAATGAGAAATCTCAATACTTGATGTGAAGATGTAGAACTGATGAACTCTCTAACAGTGGTGCGTGTATACTATGCAGTTTGCCTGTATCATCATGTATTTAGACATGATTACTTACTGACGGTTAGTATGACGTGATTTCTGCAGAAAAAAATGCAAATTTTGGTGGGAAAATTATAAATAATTCTTAATAGTAAATATATTATCAAACATAAAAACATTTTTTTTAAACCAAAAATCCACAAATTTGCAGGGATGTGAATGCTGAATCGCCAAAAGTGAACGGAGATCCACTGTACTTGTTTCATAGGAGTGTGACATCTCATTGGAAAGCTTGCAGTGATTAGAAAACAATAGATTATTCTGTTTAAACAATCCCGTACAAATACCGATCAATTACATTAAGGCTGCTTGCTCAGTTTTTATTTTAAGGTTTCTGCTTTGAACAAAGAAGCACGTGGACAGGGCAAAACTGACAGCAACCGTGTAAAGAAACAGTATCGGCCTTAAACTACTGCTTAAAGTATTTGGGACAAGTTCATAGGATGCTGGTGAAATAGGACATTGGGCATGCTGGTTAGTTGGAAGCTGACCATATTGGCCATAAAGTTTTGACGTGTTACGCAACATGGTGCGACTTTTTAATTGCTCTTATGTCAGGATTTGAGTATGAACATTTTTTGTGTCACTTTTGTGGGACTAATTTCCTGTTTTCAATACATTTGAAAGACATTCTCCAAACTTTGTTTTAAACTATTATGCAAAAGTGACCCTTTAATGATGTTCAAACAGTAATGTGTCCCACGAGCCTGTGAACGAGCACTAAATGCGAGGAAAGATAAAATCTCCCTCACTTGTTTGCTACACATTTGGGAGAAAAGGCGCTCAGCACTTGAAAGAAGACAGATTTCTTTAAAAAAAATGCAAGCTGTGTCAGGCGTGTCGAAATCAATCCTCAGTCAGCTACAGATATGTTATAATTGCAGTTCTTTACAGTGAATAGACTCTCCCTGCATGGTAAACATGTGTTAAATATGCTTCTTTATATTATAAGGCCAAATAGGAAGAAGACCTCATGAAGAGACGTTCAAAATTCTGTGCTTCCTCCGTACGCCCACCTAGCGATTGAGACTCCTACGTAAAGCGAAGTATACGGGATGTGAAATGTCAAGCAGCACACCAACACACAACACACACCTTCTTGCTTTTATTTTGCCTTTAACGCTGACGTGCTGCTAGACGGTGGGACAAACTGGTCTGTATTTCCATCTTTTCAGTCAAACTATGTGTACTTTGGAGTGGGCGTACATTCAGGAAAAAAGAAAGAAAGCTGTCTTGCTGCTATTGGATTAAATAAAATGCTCCCCGGAGAGTGTTTTAACTTGAGTGGCGATGCATAGTAGGCAGTGTGCTTTGATAGGGTGTTTTGTAATGTGCTTACAAAGCACTGTGATCACTGTGACTCTGCTTTCCACACGCTTCGTGGGAAGCCATGTTTTGACAGCTATCTTTGTGACGTTGCCAGCGTGGTGTTCACTGTGTGCACTTTTTTTTTTGAGCTCACTCAGCATTCCAAGGGCATGTGGGAAAAAATACCAAACACACACGTAGCATATTTGAATAAAAATGCTGGCTTTTGTCCGCTATTTGTCATCCGTCATTCCGTCAACTCAGAAATATCTGCAGCCTTCTTTTCAGATGGAGAAGCTAGTAATTAGTAGTAATTAATGTGCGCTGGAGATGCTCACAAAGTACCAAATACCGGGAGATGCTTTTGGGCTAGACAAAATCAAACACAAAAATTGCAAATTGCAGACCTATGCAGGTGTGTGTGTGTGTGTGTGTGCGTGTGTGTGTGTGTGTGTAACGGGAAGAATAACTGACACGCTTGGGGAGAAGTCAGATGACGCCACTTGCTCGTTTGTATGTATCAATCTCTGGACCTCCAATTAGGGTTGAAAGCATTCATCCACTACATCCCATGATCCAACTACATCGATCTGTGCTCAGCAATTTGCCATTTTAGATGGTGTACATATCGATCTAACATTAAACGGTAATCAATCGCTTGCAGCAATACTAGGAAAGAGTTAATAATAGTTAATAATTAGATGCATCTGTTTTTTTAAGCACTTTTAATGATAAAGACTTTAAAAGTTACTCATGTAACAATCTGAGTTGGCGTAAGTTGATTAGTCATGCCTGTTGAGTGGGGACGTATGGATGTCGTCATGTAAAGGCGACTGTGTAGAATGTTAGCAATGGAAAAATCTGACAATGATCGTGGGCGCTCCTGCAATGCAATTTTTTCATAGGATGTTCTTACTTTTTAGGGGGGGAAAAAATGAAACTGTTGCTTAAAATGGGATTACTTTCATGAAATTTAGTTTGTGCAGTGTGTGCACCATTTGCACCATTATCCTGGATAGTACTTCTCATTTTTTGGGTCAGATCTACGAAGAAGAGACTGCCAATGTGTTGAGCTCTTTCTGTCTCCGGAGGATTACTTACAACTGTTCCCATGTGGAAGTCTAAACAGGGATAAGCCATGGAACCTCCAGTCATTCAAAACAACTTTTTTCTTTGTAAAGCGAGCAAAACAAGCCCGTAGGAGTTTGATGTGATGCAGCAACAACAAGGAGCATCGATGTCACCAGTAGAATGAATGAATTAAATTCACAGTAAAGAAATATCAACCGCCTTGGGGGTGTTTTTTTTGATTGATTGATTGATTTCATTGATTTCAAACATGCATAGGGTTTACATTGAGTGCTTCATATCACAATTCTACCTGTCTGAAAAGGAGCAGGAAGAAGCAGAGCTTATTCAACTTACCCCCTTTATATCTCACATGAATTACTAACAGACATATCCACTTCCTATACTCAACATGCACTAGTTCAATGTTTACTTATTGTTCTCTCAACCAAAACAATTAATACCATTCTAATTATTATTATTATTAACGTTGAACACAATATAACAGAAACAGCAAACCAAATACCACATAATAGTGACCTCTAAATACCAGCTATTAATATAAACATAATTGTCAACGCACGTTTTACCTCTTTAACTGATATAAGGAGACCAACCAGTTACAACACACCAGCACAACAACCCTTCCAAGCTCTTAGGAAGGTCTAATTGATCTAGCTGCTCTAGTTGCTCTAGTTGATCTAAAGCTACGTTTGACAGGAATCACACTTATCCCTTGATTCCACCTCCCCTTGCATGCACAAAACAAAAAGTGTTCCTCCTCTCTCTTTCTTGTCATCATTAGCAGTGCCGGGCAGACTGGAAGCAACCCGTCTTGCCCTCCCTCGCGCCTGTCGTTGTACTCCTCTCTTCAGTTCACCCAAGCAAATCCCAGACTTAGTGCATTTCCCGGGCATATCTTATCTGTGTGTGCATGCACCTGCAGAGTCATACAAGAATGTCCTTTACTTTATTTCTACTGAACATAAGAAACTATTCTATGAATGAACTAATCTATCAATGGGCTAGTCTATCACACATAGTGAACAAATTCATAATATTTATTGAACGGGAATATAATATTTGTTTCTCCACAATTGCCGCACGGAACATGGTCTGTACGATATTACAGAACAGCATAATGCTGCCACACTGTGCAGCAAAGGCTTGCCTTTTTAAAAGGAAAGTAGTGTCAATTTTCACACTCATAAAAATCAAAGAGATATTTTGGACGTAAACTTTTCAACACAAATGATTCATTTTAAAGACTTATTTAGTGGTGTAGCTGGGGCTGCACGAGTGCTGCTAGATTTAGGGGAGCTGCGGTTCACTGAGGGAAACGTGACACAGGATAATAAGGTGATAATATAAAAAAATTTGCAGGAAGCAAGAAGGAGATGCCGGTACTCTTGATCTGTATAATCCAGGGGTGAGGAACCTTACCAAATATGAGGCAGCAATTTACCACGCATATTGTAATGTAATTGTTTCTTTCTCCTAACTATATATTTATAATTTGACAGTTGCATCAAACATCGTCTTGTTGTGCGCAGGAAAACCCGTACGTGATGCGCAAAGACAACTACCAGGACTTCCAGGGCAACGACCAGTACGAGGGATTCTGCGTGGACATGCTGAGGGAGCTGGCTGACATCCTCAAGTTCTCCTTCAGGATCAAGTTGGTGGACGACGGCCTCTACGGCGCCCCCGAGCCCAATGGCTCCTGGACGGGTATGGTGGGAGAACTGATCAACAGGGTGAGTACTCCTGATTGATTTGTTTGCATTTCCAATACATTTTTCCATAAGGAAATGAACCATTGCAAATTATCTGTTCCAGAGTCATAAAACCTGTACTAACTATCTCAAGAGCAACATTTGAATCATCTGTAACTGTCATACAAGTGTAAAAAGAAGTTAACCACTCTAGAATAAGACTCAGTGAGGCAGAGGACTGCCTGTACTTGCTTTTATTCATTTCACTTATTTTTACGTATTGTTATCATGCTGTGTTGAGCGACCAGGACGGAAAACGCCTGACTATATAATATCTGCTCACATACCCACATGATGCTTCCCAAGCGTTTAAAATAAACTTTATACATACAAGCTGGCGACTCGACTTGCAAGTAGTCAAGAGTCAACCCGAGACAACCTTTCGATGGTTTAAGTAACTTTTCACATGCAGCGGTCCAGACAGCTACCTCTCCCCACAGTGCCAAGTCAACCCATATGTGACACACAAAAACAGAACAACAACAACAAACCTACCCAATGCACTGAAAAAAAAAATTAAATTGTTCTTTTAGCCATATTGTGCTAAGCAGCCAGTACAGCGACTGCTTTTCTCCCTACCCTCTCGGTATTGCCCATTTTTTGCCCTTTTGACAATCACAAAAGAAAAAGAGAAAGCAAACCCCACTTGTACAGTTAAGGCCATTGAGGGTGTCCAAAGTATGGCCCGGGGGGTCGTTTTTGTCCTGCAAGTTGCCTGTTCAAAAAAAATTCATTTTTAATGACATATTACACTAAATTGATATCTTATAGCTAAGGTAGCTTAGCATATATTGACCCCCATTGGAATGCTTTTAGCATCTTTAATGTACAAACTGAATCAAAATGTATCAAAAACTTAGGAAGTTTTTCTTTTTCAAAAGGTGCAATTCCAAATTGCTGCTATATTTATAAGGCGATGAACACACACCTTCATGCACACACACACTTTACTGTTCCACCCCCAAAGGGGAGGCCTTTATCTGGGACACACACGGACTTGATAGTCCGTCTTTTTTTCCTGCTTGTATTTTCCTCTGTGGTTGCTGGTCCAGGTCGAGGTGACTGACACGTATTGGTGGAAGCTGGCTAATGAGGCCCCTCCCCTTCTCTCTCTGGTTAATCACCATACGGTACACTTCAATTACCAGACTCTAGCCCCCTGTGTGGGCTCTGCCACTCCAAACTGCATCCCCCCGGCTCTCCATGCTTTTCTTCTGCCCCTTTTTTTGCCTGATCACTCAGCTGTAATTAGCCGCCCATGTTCATCAATTAGGATCTAATGGAGGAAGTGGAAGGAGGGGCACACCACACACACACACACTCACACGCACACACACACACACATACATAAGGGGTGGCACAGGTGTAAAGACCTGCCAGGCTGTGCTTCCTTGCAATTAGCCTCATTTAGTTGATGGATACTCCACACACAGGGAGAGAAGCTGTGTGTTTTTGCAAAAAATGTCTCTCTTTGTCTTTTCCAACACCATCACAGCTCTCACGGAATGCTGCTGCCGCATCAAGTGGCTCTATTTTTGCAACTACCTCACCACTTGTCTTTTATTTTTTTATTTCCATCCACTATTATCCATCCATCCTCTGTACTTTTCTATTTCTGGCCCATCCCACAGAAAGCAGACCTGGCGGTGGCAGGCTTCACCATCACGTCAGAGAGGGAGAAAGTTATCGACTTCTCTAAACCCTTCATGACCCTCGGAATCAGCATCCTGTACAGGGTCCACCTGGTGAGGAAGTCGGGTTTCGGATCCCATAATGAATTTTTTAATGTAATGCTGGCAGAGGTCTTTATAAAGATTACAGGGTGAGGGTTCTATAGAAAAATACTCCATGCTTGTCTGTCAAGTTTGCTCAAGTCACGTTTTTATTTGGATCACACTTTAACTTAACGAGATTTCAAAAGGAACGCAAAAATGGTTTGAGCTGAGCTTATTTTTAGAATCTGATTGAATCAATAACTTACTAGAAGACATAATGGTCGTCTATTACCATGCATTTCTATATTTAAAAAAACCCTCATAATATTATGATTTTACCACTATATTTTAATAATATTGCATCATTATTCTTTCTTTTAAAATTACTACTTTTTTTGTCACCATTTTTTTTCATAAAGTTAAGACTGTTTTCTGATAAAAGTGCCATTTAATTCTAAAATCCTTACTATAGCAATTTTAAACATTATTCTACCAAAATGGCAATTTTTAACATTATTTGAATATTTTACATTTAAAACATTTGATTTATGCATAAGTATTTTCTCTTTTATTAACAACTTGACTCAAGTAGATTGTTTTTTGGTGATACTGTATCGTATTAGGATTTTTTTTCTCTGAATTTATAAAATGTTACTAACGTTTTTATTGTAAATGTAAAACTTCTTTCACATAAGTAAGTAACAAGTAATTTATTACCTTATTTTGGTAGAATACTACTTCAACTTCATGCTTTTTGCACGGATGGCTTTTTGCAGCTTTTAAAAAAATAGTCAGTCTATTTTATTCTGGTACAATAGCTTTGTTGTCGTAATTTCTGATTTTATTCTGGTGATTTCATGACTTTGTTCCTGCAGAATATAAATTGTGTGTAAATGGGGTGAAAAGGTTTTGGTCGATGCTGCTTTAATGCATATGTGCAGTTCATCCCAAATAGTGTCAGATTGTCTGTCTAGCGGCTTTACATTGCTAAGTAGTAGTTGTCTCACAGAGCACGTAAGGATTGCTGGGTTTAGCGAATCAAAGCGCTCACAAGATGTGCTGTTAAACAAAGCGGTGAAGGATGCAGTAGTGCCCCGCTGTGGTGCATGCTGAGAGTTTCCTTCTTGACCTCGCCTCCCCGTCTGCCATCAGGGTCGTAAGCCGGGTTACTTCTCCTTTCTGGATCCTTTCTCCCCGGCTGTGTGGCTTTTCATGCTGCTGGCCTACCTGGCTGTGAGCTGCGTGCTCTTCCTGGCTGCAAGGTCACTCGCTACGTGACATCACTCATTTACATCACGCAAACATGACTCACTTCTGCATTCGCAGTTTTTTAGTGACACGACTCTCGTCTCCATCTCAGGCTGAGCCCCTACGAGTGGTACAACCCTCATCCGTGTCTGCGGGAGCGCAGGGACATGCTGGAGAACCAGTACACTCTGGGTAACAGCCTGTGGTTCCCCGTTGGCGGCTTCATGCAACAGGGATCCGAGATCATGCCCAGAGCCTTGTCCACCAGATGTGTCAGTGGAGTGTGGTAAGTCCAATGGCATCCTCCATCAAGACCAAGCAATCATAAACTTGTTTGATCGCAATGTCATGGCACAGGAAGTAACGTCACTATCACCCCACCATGCACAAACGTCTTACACGATGGCGTTCATGTCAAAGTGCTGAGAGAAGCGGCTAACAGGCTCGATGGGACTAGTCACCCTGGCAGGGCGGGTCATTGTTTTGCCTTTGCTTTTTGTTGCCAGCTTGAGCCATCTGTTAAATGCAAGGAGAAAGAAGACAAAGACAAAACAGAAAAAGCAACGACAAAATGGCAAAACAAAGACAATACAAAAAAGGCAGTGACAAAATGTCTATTTTTGTATTATTGATTCTCTTTATATTTCCATATATATTTTTTTTTTTCATTTTGGCAGTCTTTTGATAAAAACCCAGTGAGTGTTATTAAAATGATGAGACCCGTGTCCTCCTCCTTTCACGCTACAGGTGGGCGTTCACCCTCATCATCATCTCGTCCTACACGGCCAACCTTGCCGCCTTCCTAACCGTCCAAAGGATGGAGGTCCCCATCGAGTCCCCAGACGACTTGGCCGACCAGACCAACATCGAGTACGGGACCATCCACGGAGGGAGCACCATGACTTTCTTCATGGTACAGATTCGTGTTGACTGTTTGTTTGCATGTTCCTGAACGCAGCACCACATCTACAGCATAATGCAGTGTGACGTTTGTGTCTTAATGTTTGCACTGCAAGCGTCTGCTGGTCTGCTCTTTATCTCAAAGCTGCCGTGTGCATTTAAGGGCTCGACTGCCTTTGTTTGCTTACAAAAGCGTTTGCGGGCATCTGTGTTGGCATCTGTGTTTGTACGACAACACCATGTGTGTGTAGGTGTGTTTACATATGGGATTCTGAGTAGGTGAGTGTTTACTTGTGAGTGAGCCAGTGTTTATATTCTCCTGGTGTGGCTCCAAATATAAGATAAACAATACACACTTTTGTTCCTCTTTTCCTCACACAGATAATAAATGTAATTGTGCACTACAGACAATCGATCCCGCCATGTTTTTCCTCTAAGTGCTCAACCGCCTCCTGTGTGCTAGTTTACCCCACTTGCAGCACAGATGATAAATCAGCTAGAAGCGAATAATGTCGTCTTCTCAGTTCATTTTCTCCCCCCACTGATGGAATTCTCTGCTTGTCATTATTCACACTGTATTGTCTTCCTGACATCTTTTTTTTGTTATTATTATTATCATCTCCCTCGTGTGTTTTCTCTATTTCCAAGATTCACGAGGCTTCATTTGACACCCCCCATCATTGCACTTTTACGGCACACCGTGAAATCTCTAGTCTGGTTTGCTAGTGAAGGGTTTGTAAACATTAAGGAAACGTGCAGTAATCACAGAAAATAAAATGATAGAAAGATACAATAATCTATCAGGCAGACGGTTTAGTGGGTTTGCTAAAATGAAATGATGGATTAATAAAAACATGTTTACAAAAGGGAATTCATAATTTATACAGTAGGTAAGAATAATTATAGAATTAATGGGTTTAATTATTTAATTCATTCATTCATTCATTTTCTATGCCGCTTATCCTCATTAGGGTCGCGGGTATGCTGGAGCCTATCCCAGCTGACTTTGGGCGGGAGGCGGGGTACACCCTGGACTGGTCGCCAGTCAATCACAGGGCAGACATACAACCATTCACACTCATATTCATACCTATTCATTTCTCGAGAGTGAGCATCCACTCTCATTGACCAACTATTTAGTTTCCTGTGTAGTAGTAGCAAACAATGGCGACTGATGCGACATCCAGATTGAATGAATATATCCTTCCATTTTCCATGCCGCTTATTCTCATTAGGCTCTGGGGGGCACGCTTGAGCCTATCCCAGCTGACCTTGGGGTACAACCTGGACTGGTCACCAGTCAATCGCCGGGCAGACAAACAAATATTAATACCTATGGACAATTTAGAGTTGCCAATTAACCCAACATGTTTTTGGAATGCTGGAGGAAACCGGAGTACCCGCATAAAACCCACTCACACACATGCAAACTCCACACAAAGATGCCCAACGTAGATTCGAACCCTGAACCTCTTAACTGTGAGGCCAACGTGCCACCCACTCAGCCAAAGTGCGGCCCAGTATCAATTATAATAATTACAAATACAATTTTTTGAAAAGGACCCAGAATCTACAACAGGGGTCCCTAAACGTTTGCATGTGAGGGCCACATAACTTTTCCTTTCCCTGATGAGGGGCCGGCGGTCTGTTCATAACAGAAAAAGTGTGACGATCGTAGGGCTGCCTAAACATAAACATTTACCATATTGTTTTCAAGAAAGCCACAAATAACCAAATATGAATAACCCTTTCCGAGATCTTCACAAGAAAAAAAGTCCAAAAATAAATAATAACAAAATAACCCTCTCTGGGTTTTTTGCCGGAAAAAAGCTTGTATAGGTCCTGTCTCTGTGTAGGAAACATTTTTGTCCACACTGCCTCGATGGTTTCCACACTAAAACACTAAAATGCGTTTGCGTTTTTAAGCACATTTAAAAGCATGCCAAGCCTCTAGAGGGCAGTGGTTTGCCAAATACTGCTCCTCTCTTGACGGCACTTCCACAACATCACACAAAAGCAGGGACTTGTTCATGCACGCAAGACGTTTATTTACTCATTTTTTTGTAATACATTTTTATAATATATATTGACTCTGTTGTGCCATTTCCACCTCATCTGTCCCTGAATCGCCGCACCCCTCCTCCTCATCAGTGGCCAGTGGATCTGATATGGATCGGGTAAATTATGAGTAAACGGTTAATCAAACATATTGACATCTTTAAATGTGTAACCAAGAATTGCCAAAATGATCATAATTGGGTAATCCAAGTTCATCTCACCTGCAAACACAAGTGACAAGGGCCAGACCACGAGCTTGGCAATGCGTCTTTTACACACAGTTGCTTCGGATTTCATCCCCGTTATGAATTTTTTAAATAAATACGAGTGTCTTTATTAGTGGGAAAAAAATGATAACCATACCAGTGGCCACCGTGTGCCTCCAAGCTCTGTTAGTTTTTGTTTTGCCTTCTTCTGACATCATTGAACCGTTTATTCACTGGGCAACGGTTCTCAGTACGTCAGGGCAAACCTGATTTACCATACTTGTAAGGCCACTTTTGCATCGTCAGCCTGTGGAGGTCTACTCGGCTGACCATATATTCAGCCACTGCGAGCTTGGACCTCCCGGACCAAAACATCACTTTCCGTCTGGGAGAAGTTTGGTTGTCCTCCGCTCAATTCTTCCTTTTTCAACAAAATTTGCAATTCGCTTCGCCAGTGGTACATTTAAAGGTGAGGAGAGGCGCTCATTTGATTGGTGAAGATTTGACCCGGCTGTGTTCAACCCAGTCACGCCTTCTCTACTCCCTCTTTGCCATGTGCGCCGGTAGGAGGGACGAAGTCATACTTTCGCCAAGCTGCGCCTGGCATGAAATTGGAAAATGCGCCTGAAACACGCCCATTGGCCTGGTCTACGAAATTAGAGCCCCACAAATCAATGCAACAAGCGTGACGCAAGATGTCCATTGAGATTCCCCATGTGAGGGGAGATAAGTTGGGCTTGCCTAACCACAAAAATGAAGACTATAAGAAAGAAATATCGTCTGGCAGTGGATAACAGATGCAGGAGCCAATTTAGGAGTGTTGTTCTTTACACTTTCCCACCACTACCGCAATGTCTTCTGACATCAAAACAAATGATTTGGACTTGGTCACCTCTGCTCCCTCACCCAGTACTCCCACCTCATCCAAGGTGGAGTCGTGTGATTTTGCGTCAGACGCCAAGCTGGTGAGCAGTACACACGGCGTCAAACAAAGGCGAGAGCTGCTTGAGGTATTTGTGTGAGTGGCGTGTGTAGAGTGATGGCGTGGATCTGGAGAAATCCGCAAATCTCCACTTTGGCTAGAGTTTTTAGAAGCCTTTGTTTTTAATGAGAAAAAACCCGGGGACATGTGGATGACATGCTGGTGTTTGCACTTTTCGTTGTGGCATTAAAGACCACTTGAGCACTCAATCGGACCTGGCCTGCGTTCTGAGTTCTGGCCTGAGTTCACAAAAAGGGGTTAATGTGGTCTGATTTTGTTTAACGTTATTTATTTGCTGTGCAGAATTCTCGCTACCAGACATACCAGCGGATGTGGAACTACATGAACTCCAAGCAGCCCAGCGTGTTTGTGAAGAGCACCGAGGAGGGCATCGCCCGCGTGGTCAACTCCAAGTACGCCTTCCTGATGGAGAGCACCATGAACGAGTACCACCGTGGCCTTAACTGCAACCTCACGCAGATCGGCGGCCTACTGGACACAAAAGGATACGGCATCGGCATGCCGCTTGGTAACCTAACCACAGTCGAGAAGCTGCACTAAATTCGGCGATCTTGTTATTTTATCATCTTCATGAATGCAGAGACACCTGCTCAATTAGCCTGAATAGACACTTTTTAATTAGACATTAGAAACAGACGATTTATTTTCCCGTCTAAAGGATTGTAAAGTGTCAGATAAACATGCAGGTAATTGCTTTCTCTCCAAGGCGCCGTCACACTGCAACTAAATGAGAAGAACACAACGATCCTGTACAAAGTGTAGCATTACTTGTGTACAATATATCCACTAATACTAAATGATTCAGACAGCCCAAATGACTAGCATGCTTTTCCCCTCAATTGCTTCTTTGTGGCTTAGAGCAACAATGGAATATTTTCTTTTCTACTTTATGATGGCCATAAATCTTAAAGCGTGTCTTTTGGCCATAAATGTTAGAATCAAATCTGATTCACAATAGGTTTTTACACACTTCACAATTGCTTTCATTCATTCCCCATCCAAAGCCATTCCCATCAACAAGACCCCTTCATAGTGCCTCACAATGTGGTACTTAACAAAAGGCAATGAAATCAGAATTTAGAAATTATCAATGTAGAAAAAGGAAACTAAGTGAAACACTTGTTTTATTTAATGTGATTTAAAATGTGTTTAATTTACATGATGCAAAGTAACGTATTAAAAATCAATACAAAAACAACTACTTAATAATTAAGTTCAATATAAATATTGTTAAAGCAGTAAGGTATACATTTTATTAAAACTATATATAAATAATGCTTGTTTTCTTGCCATTTTAGTAACAAACGATGGTTTGAACGAGGGTATAGTACCACAGTGTGTTCCGAACACTGTTTTTCTGCAGACAGATCAGGTATTAAGTACTCCAAAACTTGGAAGATGTGTAGGAATTAGTTGCTAGGGATGGGAATCGAAAAAAATTTCTTACTGAGAACCGCTTCCCTGTGTTTCAATTCCATGGAATCGTTTGCCAGTTTTGCAAACGATTCCCTTACCGATTTCACGCAGCTTGCGTAAGAGACGTGAGGTTGCGCAACTCGCGTAACGCAAGGAAACATGGCACAAACGCTCAAAGGTTTGGCTGCATTTTACCAGAAGAGACTGTAATAGGGCAACTTGCAGTCATTGCAAGTTCATAACACACAGTCCCTAGGCAACACCAGTAATATGCAAAAGCATTTACGCACACAGCATGCAATATTTTTAAATGAATGTTGGGTTTTCAACGCGCTTCGGAGTAGTGAATGTCAAACCAGCAGCAGCCACGCAAGCACGTCCTCTACGGTTACTACTGCGTCCTCTACGGTAATTGAGTACAGTAACACACTGCCTATCATATTAGCGCCATTTGCTTCCTTGTAAAACCTGCTGGTGGTGGAACATGACAGAGAGAGAACATGAGAGCCCCTGCTGTCAGGACTGGCTTTCTGTGTGTGCAGGCGTCCTCCACCCCATCTGAGAAGGTGTTCTCCACAGCTGGAGACACCATACGTCCAGAAAGATTGCATATCCTTCCTTAAAAAGTAGACATGTTTATTTTTCTGCAAAATAATTGTTAATTTTTTATAGTTGGCAGTTTTGTTTTTGAGTGCTCAGCTCATACATCCTTTTAAAAAGGATAATATTAATGTCTTTTAGAAAAATGTTTTTTGTAGAAAATGTATTTTATTTGTATTATTATTATCTAGGCTGTGGGCTTTTTTTGTTCTTATTAAGCTAAACAAAGTTGATGCCAATCGACATGTTTGTTCTCCATTTTTTCCAAATGAGAATTCGTTAAGAACCGAATCAGAATTGAAGCAGAATCAAAAATGTATTTGTAATCGTAAAAATCGTATCAATTCCCGGCCCTACCAACTGCCAAGGCTTGATCCACTTCTATTTCTGCAGCTTTAAATTGTTGACCCAAGTAGTGGTCCCTGAAACAATCTATCCATCCACTTTCTATGCCGCTTATCCTCATCAGGGTCGCGGGTATGCTGGAGCCTATCCCAGCTGACTTTGGGCGGGAGGCGCGGTACACCCTGGACTGGTCGCCAGTCAATCGGAGGGCAGACAAACAAACATTCACACTCACCTTGACAATTTACCAATTAACCTAACATGCATGTTTTTGGGAGGAACAAGGAGTACCCGGAGAAAACCGACGCACGAGCGGGGAGAACATGCAAACTCCACACAGAGATGCCCAATGGAGATTTGAACCCTGAACCTCCTGACTGTGAGGCCAACATGCTACCCACTCATCCACCATGCGGCCTGAGCTGTTTATACATACAATATATATAATCCTGTCATGTAATTGATCTTTCTTTCCATAAAATACAATAAAAATGGTGATATTTCAGACATAGTTGGAAATTGTGCTTAATCATGATTAATTAGTTTGAAGAGTGTCATTAATTGAATTAAAAATTGCAATCATTTTAAAGCTCTAGTAAATATAAAAGTAAATACACACTACATAAATATCTTTCCTTAAATAGATGCCTGGTCACCTGCACTATATGAAATATTCAGTTTAGTCCATACGGTGTATCTGCCCCTTTATGAGGTATGCAGTATAAAACCAGCCCGGTAATCGAATTATTGCATACGTGTGTTTTATTAATAAGTAGGACATTCTGTAAATGCCAGCAACATCTCATCCTTTTCCGCCTAGAGCTCATCCTCAACCTCATCCTCCGTGCGGTCCCTGAAACAGTCCTTTTTGTATAATTCTGAAATATACATTATTTTTTCCTTTTTTTTTTCACCACTTACAGTTGTACCATTTCAACCTATTCTTTGGACACGAACAACTTTAATTGGAAAAATGCTGCATTGCTCTCAGCACAGCACGTAGTTGTGCTAGCTAGTGGAGAAGTTAGTGAATTACAGTTGTAAATGACTCCAAATGAAGGCTACACCATTTTTGACTTTTTAGTACCGCTATAAAGACAAAAACAACAGATGGCTTCATGAAGACGTTGGCGTAATTCAGTTGTGAGACCACTTCTCCTGACATCGGCTTTAATCTGGCCGTAATCTTCCTCTCTAATCAGTCCTCTTTCTTTGTCACCGTAAAGCTGCCATGAACACCCCCATTTCTTCTCTGGTCTTCATCGACACCTTTTTATCCCGCTTCTTCTCCTCCTCGCTGCAGGCTCTCCGTTCAGAGACGAGATCACGCTGGCCATCCTCCAGCTGCAGGAGAACAACCGACTAGAGATACTCAAGAGGAGGTGGTGGGAGGGAGGACAGTGTCCCAAAGAGGAGGACCACCGTGCCAAAGGTCAGTCCACTGATGATGATGTTGAGGACTCCTTGTAGAGGACTCTCATCATTAAAACTGTATTTGCCTCATGCAAATTGTGGTAGTGCTACGATTTTTGATTTTTGTGGTTCACGACCTATGGTCATGAACCTATGGTCTTTGGGTAGTGACCAAAAAATCACGGACACGAGCGGCCAAAATAAGTTTTCTCCATAGGGTGGCTGGGCTCTCCCTTAGGGATAAGGTGAGAAGCACTGTCATCCGGGAGAGACTCGGTGTAGAGCCGCTGCTCCTTGGCATTGAGAGGAGCCAAATGAGGTGGCTCGGCATCTGGTCAGGACGCCTCCCTGGGAGGTCTGGGGAAGACCCTGGACACGTTGGAGAGGCTATGTCTTTCAACTGGCCTGGGAACACCGCCGGGAGGAGCTGAACGAAGTGGCCAGGGAGAGGGAAGTCTTACCTTCCCTGTGTAAGCTCACCCAACGATGGATGGATGGATGGATGGATGGATGGATGGAAGGATGGATGGATGGGTGGATAGGTGGGTGGATCGATGAATGGGTGGCTGGATGGATAAATGAATGAATGGATGGATGGATGGATGGGTGGATCGATGGATGGATGGATCGATGGATGGATGGATGGATGGATGGATGGATGGATGGATGGATGGATGGGTGGGTGGATGGATGAATGGATGGGTGGATGAATGGATGGATGGATGGTTGAATCGATGGATGGATGGGTGGGTGGGTGGATTGGTGTATGGATGGGTGAATGAATGGATAGATGAATGAATGGATGGATGGGTGGATGGATGGATGGGTGGGGTATTCTTGTAGTCTTTCAACTTTACTAATACTAATTTATTACATGAATTTATTACATTATTATATGAAAAGAGACTAGGCATTGTAACATTTGACTTTAAATTAGACATTTTTGCTCTAATTATTATATGTATATATTATATATATATAAATATTATATTTGTAATAGTAGAACATTGTTACCGTAAACTTTTTTCCTTGTAGTGTTGCAAGTTTTTTTATTTTAAACTTAATTCTCACAACATTACATTTCCTCATCAAATATCCACCATATTATCATAACATTATTTTTTTTCATGATAGCTGTTGAAGCCAGAGGAGAAGGTGGCGCCAATGGGGAATATTTTATTATATTTGACCTAATGTTACAACTTTGTGATTTTTTTTTGTTATTATTGTAACTTTATGTATTACATTTTTGTATGCATGTTTTTCTTGTCAATGTAGCCCTAAAACTCGAAATCTACCAATGCTGTACTTTAGTCTCAGGTGGTCAATAATGGGGGATTGATTTATTTTTAGTTTTATGGCCCAATTAGCATAACTTACTCCCCCCAAATGTCAACTACGCTTATGAGACGCTCCTCAAGTGCCACGGAGGACATTTGGTGTGGTTATACTTTCTATTAACATTTGTTCCCGTTTTTTGTCTGCCAGGTTTGGGCATGGAGAACATCGGCGGCATCTTTGTGGTGCTCATCTGCGGCCTCATCATCGCCGTCTTTGTGGCCATCATGGAGTTTGTGTGGTCCACGCGTCGCTCCGCGGAGACCGATGAGGTATGCCCCCATACCTGCCCTCGCCGAACCCGCAGACACACCCCAGTAGGTTCCTCCTGACAACTTCTTTTTGGATTTGATCGTGTGTGTGTGTCTGTGTGAGTTTCTTTTCATTTGTGCATCCTTCAGTTGAAGTGCATGTGAGTTGATCTAGGGCATGTCTTTTTTTTGTTTTTTTGGTGGCGTGTCAGCGGTGTAGTGTTTGCGTGGGTACAGATATAAGCAATATTGTGAAGTGCCAATATTTGCTTGCGTAAAGCAGCAGTGTTACCTGGCATTAAACGTCACCGTGTATCTTCTTTTACATGCCTCACATGTACGCTGGTATTCCTCGTTGCCATCTTTGGATTACTTCTCCTTCTCCCCCATCTCACCGTGCGTCCCCCCCTGTCTCTCGCTGTCCATCAGTCTCTGTTCTCCGACAAAGAGTATTGTTTCTGTTTATGTGAGCACATGACTTTTTCATTTGGACATGAGCGTGTAGTCGTTGTGTGATGATGACGATGATGATGATGCTGGCCTTGCTTGAGCGTCCATGTTGCCATGATGAACTAAACAACATTTGGTGTTGTCTTTGGATTATAATAACTCTCTCTGCTCTTTGGATACTCTCCATTTCCCCGTCACCCCCTCATCCCCACGGCGCCCTTCGCTGCTCCTGCACCCCGTTTTCGTTCACCATGCCGTAATGCGTCAATCCTTTTCTGTTTTGTTGTCCTTGCTTTTCGTCTCGCTCCGCTGCCTGCCTACTCTTTGTCTGTGGCGCCCCCTTTCCCTTTATCCCCCCCACCCTGCCCCCACTTCAGGTGTCTGTCTGTCAGGAGATGATCACAGAGTTCCGAAACGCCGTCTCCTGTAAGAAGAGCTCCCGCTTGCGTCGCCGTCGGCCACTCAGCAGCACGGCGGCGTTGCGCCACCCGAACCGCATCGCCCTGGGAGCTCCCCGGCCATTGCGTCTAGTCCGGGAGATGCGTCTGAGCAATGGAAAACTCTACAGTGGAGCCGGCCCCCTCACAGGCGGAGCTGGAGGAGGAGGTGGCATTGGAGGGGCAGCGCCCCCACCCGATTTGGGGCCCGGTCCCCAGCGGCTCCTCGATGATCCTCTCGGTGCCAATGCCACCCCTCCTCCGCCGACCCCCGCCCCGATGATGCTCCCCACCCGCAGTTGTACCCACGTGAGGATCTGCCAGGAGTGCCGCAGGATCCAGAGCCTGAGATCAGATGGCACTTTGGGATCGGCCACCACGAGGATACCGCCCTCGTCTGCGCCCCTGCCCCGGCTGCCCCCGCCCCCTCCCCCGTCCTCCTCCAACACGGACAGCGAGGGTGGAGGTGGGCCCAGCCCTCGGCGGCTGCACAGCCCTCCGCCTCACACTGTCCGCGCCATTCCTCCTCCACAGAACCTCAACAAAACGGACTTGCTGGGGGACCAGCCCTGAGGGGAAGTTACTTACGGACCACTACTTGATCCCAAAAACACACAATGTGATTACCTTTAAAGGAAAGGCAACTTGAACCCGTTGAAGCCTGCAGAAACAGCAAGGACTGCTCGCATGCGCTTTGGACACAACAGACGGAAGTGCTTCTTTCTTTTCCCTTCTCTCGTTGAGGCTTTTCTTCCACGGACACTTCCAGGAAGATCCTGCTGTCAAAGGACGTGCTGTACCTGTAAGACTTCCCGAGGATGATTAAATGTGGTTTTATTCATTTGTTGTCTGGTTTTGTTACCATTTGTTCAAAGTGGGCGTTCAATAAAAAAACCTCTCTTGTGACAAAACGCTGGAGTGTGACAACGAGAAGCGACACGATTGTGGTGGGGAGTTTTGTGTCCCTCCCTGTTGTGTGCAACATGTTGGAGGATGGATGGATGGATGACACGCACGTCAAACGGTAGCAGAGTTTCCATTCTGTGTGTGTGTATTTAACAAGTGTGTTCAAAGTGAGCAGAACTCCGCAGTCTCCTATTAATGTTAAAAGACACCAAAAAGTGTGGGAGATCAGGAGCGCGAGGCTTTGAAATGTAAAATGAATGTCCCTCGTTATCCTGCTTGCTTTCTGTCTTTTCCGCCTTGGCTCCGGCAGCATGGAGGAGAGTGAAAGACTAGGAGAGGTAGAGAAATTAGGAGACCTCATGGGTTACGCTTTGGAAGACATGCTAGCATAGGTGCAATACAGATATCCATCCATCACACCATTGCTCAGTGGCTTACGGACCATTAGTTGCTAGTTCAAAGACCTTTTGCTTGATGGCGGCCATATGTATCAACCAATACTGTTCAAATTTTACACACGTGTGCTTGTCAGTCCCTTAAAGATGTGCGCCGGATTTTGTGGCGGTCAGACGAATCGCCCTGAAGTTACAGTGCATGTTTTACAGATCTGTGTGGGAAATTTCAAGTCAATCCAACTCATTGGAGTACAATAACCAGCCTTGTCAGAAAAATACAAGCTCAGACACACAGCAGGGGTGCATGTTGTGGAACATTGACAGTCATGCTTTTATGTGCAGAAGTAGAATCTGAGAAGCCACAAAAGGGAACTGCTTCCATGATTAGATCTGTCTCCCCGTCAATTCTGGGCATCTTTTAAAATGGGTTTGTTAACGCGCCAGCAAGCTTTTATTTTCATCTCGCAGTTTTAACACGGCGGCTTGGCCGTCCACTGCCAGAACGATAGACTCCACACAGCCTCGTCAATACTGTCTCAAGCTTTTGATTGCCTAATTACTCCCCCGGCCGGCTGGGGACCACTGCCAGGATGGAGTGCATCGACGAGCATACTGATGAGTAGATTGAGCGGACACACGTGTGTTTCCCCCAAATCTTTGTATTGCCTTGTTCACGTTACACACCCAAACCCATCGACGCGCCGCTGTTGGGACAATGCAAGACCTGATGATTCGACAGCGTTGTCGCCGCCGCTCTCTCTTGCACTCAAGTTATTTTTGTTTTCTTAGAAAGTTGGCTATATTGGGGTTTGTTACATACAGTAAAGAGTTGCTATGGTTACCAGGAAGCGGAGCATCATTCATTGCCCATTCTTTATTGTTACATTCCTAAGGGAGATTCAGGCATGTTGTTTGGGGAAATACTGTACGCACGCGCACTGTTTTATGACAAGAAAATAATCAGAAAGACGATTTTTCGCTGTACTTTCCACTTCAATACAATGCAACTGGCTAGCTCCCAGTCTGGACTGACCAAAACCTATGCTGTTCCTTAATCCAGGGGTGTCTAAACCTTTTCCAGGGCCCTATACTGACAAATGAAAGGATGCGAGGGCCACTCTGATATTTTGGATCCAACCCATGTAGATACGCTAATAATAAATTATATATAATGTATATAGCAAGAAAAAATCAATCTTGTCCTTGTTTTATAGATTATCAATATAATAATAGATATAATAGATATTATAGGTATCGACTTTTTTTCCATTTTTGTTGTGTTGTTTTTAGTTTTGAAATATTTCAACTTCCTTTTTTAATTATCTTTGTAATTTTCTTTTTGGTGATACTATAATTTTATTCCCATTACATTTTGACATTATTCCGATGACAATATAACTAATTTTCCCCGACTCATGTTTCAAAAATGACAACTTTTTTTTGTTTTTTTTGTTTCTCATAATATTCCGACTTTTCAAACATTTACATATTTTTTATTTAATATTTCAACTCGGTGCTACAAAAATATTATATTTCCTCGTTAGATTACAAATGTATTTATTTTAATGTTACTTTTTTCTCATTACAGTATGACTTTTATTCTCTTATTATTGCTATATTACTATAACTATTTCATATCTTATAAATTGAATTTTCGTAATGACATTATTCCCATAATATGTTGACTTCCGTCTCGTAACATTAGAACTTTTTGCCCTGCCTAATTTTCCAAAAATTACCATTTTATTTGTTGTTTTGATTATTTCTTATAATATTAACGCTTTAAAAAAATTCAACTTCCTGCTATTAAAATAGCATTATTTTTCCTCATAACTTTGCAATGATGTTCTCGTTAAAAAATTGTTTTTTTTAGAACTTTTTAAAAACTTTATTCCAGTAAAATGACTACTGATTTTTTTTTTTAAGTTTTCTTGTTAAATTAGATTTTTTTTTTAAACACCACAGGCCACAGATGGCCCCCAGGCTGCTTTGGAGACATCTGCCTTAAGCCACCTTGACACTCATTTTGTCCACACAATCATGTGCAATTTTGTGTGCCAATGAGGTAATTTGTAAATTGCGTGGGGCTGAGTTTTGCAACGTCAACATTTCTGGCACGCACCACTTTTGAGACTGGTCATTCCACAAAGCAAACGACGCGGGTGGTCTGTAACAAAGCTCGTCACTGTCCGCCCCAACACGCATTGATTTGGAACGCCTCTCTATGATGCTTTGATGTAGACGATTTAAAAGTGATTTTAATTAGCCCTACTGGGAACACGCAGTTTTGTGTGTCTGTAGCTTTAATGCTAATAAGTCAAGTTTGTGCTCTTTATGCGCTTTAGCCACTCTTTGCACATACACTGTAAGGCTACACTTGTCCAACATAATATATGTCATATATCGCATCTAAAAACGTGAGGTAGGAGAAGGTTATCTTATTTGTTGAAGCGACTGATAGTTGGATTTATTTTAAGATGTGTAGTGAAGCCTGCTAGCTAGGGGCAGGTCGGGATTATGTTCCTTCATGACGCAAGAAAAAGCCGCAACTTCGAAAGTGAGAGTTCCAGCGCCTCTTCTTTCCACAGTGAAGGGGACAGCTGATTGATTTTTTTTATTTTTACATTTGGTGCTCATAAACAAGCTCTAGGGACACATATAACAAAGTCATTAGGAGGTCCATTGTGCATAATAAGGGACCTTTAAGGCTAATCCCTGAACCCTTAAGTGCCTAATTCATAAAACTAACCCTAAAGTAATATTTATCGGTAACCCGAGTCACTAACATCTTTAATCCTAAACCCTTAAATGTACGTGAAAACCCTCTAAGCACATTTTTTACAACCTGACCATCATACACCTTGTCCTGAGAAACGCCAGGCCCATAAACATTAGCCATAAAAGCATAATCCAGTGGAGCTGAGCGTGGAAAGACCCCACAGATACTATAACAGGGTTTTAGGTGACAATCAGTATGTTTGGGTGTAAGGTCATGTTTTAGTGGAACTGACTGATCATATTCTAATGAAAGGGAAGGAAACTTTAATGTTTGTCTTTTTTTTCCTGAACTTCCTGACACTCCATCTTATGAATGTAATGCTGATTCTCAACTGGTTCCTTCCTGTCGAGTGCTGCATTTCCTCTTTTTCTAAAGCCAATTTACACTTTAAGCAGTCGCCGACGATCCAAAAATCTGATTAAAAGGCAACAGCCTTTAGAAATCATTAAGGGGTTGTCAATGCTATGCTGTGCATTTTGCCCAATAGCATTTGCACTGCATGCACTTTCCTGATGATTGTGGTCAGAAGAAACAAGGCTGGATGCCATGAGTGGGTGTGCGTGACATCATTACAGCGCATGCACATTTTTCGTTTCATGGAGTTTGTGTGAAAGGGCTTAAAAGCCAAAACTCAAGTGTCCTATAAGATTTACAAACGTGAGTTGAACTCATCAATATTGCGACTTTCCACATGGATCTCCGTTTCAATTCAACAAAAGAAACATAATAGACCAAGCTAATATACAACATTATATACCTAAAGTATCACTGTTTAGATTTTTATATCATGAAGAGCTGGTATCGGAAATATCGTCTTTTCAGTATCGGCCCGCACATCACTGACTTGCTCTCCTTAATCTTTTGTAGCCATTTCAAGGATTTTGCGCAACGGGAATCAATATTTTCTCAACCAAACGCTTCCATATAGAAGATGAATTTTGGTATGGAATGGATGGGTGGCTGGATGGGTGGATGGATGGATGGATGGGTGGATGGGTGAATTTTGTCATGGAAGTTTGTAGAAAACTTGTTGCCACGTCTGTTCCAAGGTGTGTGCGGGTGGAGTGGTGAGACATTGCCAAGAGATGCTTTACTAACACCTTATAAACAAAAATTTCAAATGAGAAGAACTTACTTACATGGGTGAGTACATTTATCCAAGTCTTGCCCGATTGACTACGTCTTTCCTTGACTGCCTACCTTTAAAGTGTCGGTAAGCACGGAAATACACGCCTTTCCATGACGTACATGTCGGATATATGCCACCTGAGCTTTCATACTGCAGTAGCATCTCATACATATCCCATTTATATCCACGTACGAACGAGACCTGAGTCGCACTAGAAAAAAAATGCAATTGTGCTGTCTACACTGACATGAAAAAATCTGATACAGGTTGCATATGAGCAAAGAAATCAGAATTGACCTGCAGTGTGAACAAAATTGTCATTGACCATTTGCTTAATCATTATACATCTTTGAGGGCTCTATGAAATTATTTTATTTTTTCCCAAATTTATTTGAATTTTTTCCAAATTAAATTTTAATTGTTCAGAATTCTGTTTTTGACATTTTATACTTATTTTTACCAGCATAGAGTGTGTGCTTTTTGGGTTAGTGACTAAAATGCCCGTTAATTAAATGCAAAAATCCTTACATTTATTGATGCAGCACATCAATGGACAATTTAGCCCAGTAATTGAGAAATGGAGGTAGCTTGGCTAACTTTTCTAATTGGATGTCAGCCTCCTTACAAATTGCTATAAAAATGTCAACAAAGTGTAATGCCTTTGGTTGTGATTAAGGAAGATTTAGTCACCTATGCAATTCCAACTGCAAACTTTTGTTTGCACTGTTTGACGACACTGGCAAACAAAGCTCTGATTTTGAAGGCGGAAGTGTGTTTTCTGTGTTGAGAATGTCAATTGACGAATGTCTGTTGAGAGTCGATTAGCAGTTGGGTTTAGTGTTTGTGATGAGATCCCGCCACGACTGAGGCGTTCGCCGGGGAATTCCACAATTCCACAGTCATAGTCCACAGTCATATTGTTTGTATTACCTGTATGCAAGCATGTCTTCGTCCTACAGGGGGCGCCACAAAAACATGACTGTATATTGATTTTAATGTTGCATTAGTACAACTTCTGGAGTCTTCTGTCATATACCAGTTAATAGGAGAGGCAAACGTCCCCGTATGAAAATCAACAGAATGGGAGGGTCACAAAACAAATGCTGTGGTGAGTGGTCACTCCAAAATAAAACAGTGCTTTGTCTTATTTCTTTTCTTTGGGATGTTTTTTTGGTTCATATTTCTATACTAGTGTTAAATGGATTATTGGAACAGAGTCATTAATAAATATTCTGATTATATTGTTGATATTATTCCTACTGAAGAAGAAGAAAATCTTTATTGTACGTGTGGGTGGTGGGAGGGGGGCGGACATTCACCCTGTTGTGCAAAATCATAGACAGATCAACTTGTTTTGGAATAAAAACATGAAAACAGAGCCAGCGGTCATACATGTTGTCACTTTGCCGCATGCTTTTATTTTGGTGTGATCATGCATGAGGTGGGTTGCAATGAATATTTTGTTAATGAAGTTTGTAAATATTGTTAATAGTCATACATTTTCCATAAGAATGAAGTAGGAAAATGATAGCATTTTCATTTAGTCATTCATACAAACATATCATATAAATATATAGTGTATAAATGTTTTAATTAATGAAAGCACATATTAAGATTATTATATATTATATATATTATTATTTTAAATGTTTGATATTGTCAACCATTCAGTCTGCGTTTAGATTTTAAATAATTTATTGTTTTGGTCATTTTTATTGAATTTTACATTTATCTTTTCATTTTTTGATTGTTTAAATTGGTTTTAGTTGAATCCACATTCATCGTGAAGTTCTAGTTATTCATTTATTCAACAAGTCATTGTTTTTATTATCATTTTTAATATTAAACATTTTTAAAATATATAGATTTGCTTGTTGAAATTATTTGAACTCTTGTAGGTTTCAATGCAAAATAAAAAAAACACAAGATAAGAAATGTATTAATTTATTATAAAATAAATAAAAAATATATACATGCACAAATATATGTAAATATATAATTTCTTCTAAAAATTTTACTTAGGTCAAGAAAAAAGCTATTTATGTTTGTTCCTTAACATTGTTTTTATTTTTGCTTTTGCATTTATGCTGTAATCAGTTAAGTATTTTTATAGTATTTTTTAAAAAATCACAGTTGCCATTAAAACTGTAATGGGTTTTAATGAAAAGGTTCGATGAAAGTAACAATATTTCTTCTTAAATTATCATCATGGAATTGACAAACAGTAAGTCAAGAAGTCAAAGGTACGGCTGATTTCAAATTGTCAAGTCTTTACCTGAAAGGTGTGACAAAATCATCTACGGGGGGGACTTTTGAGGGAGGACAGATTCAACTCTCAACAACAAAACCTTCAACTTCCTGCGCGGAGAATCTGTGCCGACACGTCAAACATCCGCTGCGGCGCCTGTGGAAGACGAGTGAAAGGAACGCAGACAGCGAGATAGTCACATAACGATAACGCCGTTATGAAATAGAGGAGGACAAAATGTTAGTTCTCACCGGTGCTCACTCTGTGCTTGACAGATGGCTCACATCTGAAAGAAGTAGATACAAAAAAAATCTATGTAGTTTATCACAGACTGCTGGCCAAAAAATGTCTCTTTCCTAACATCTAACCTTTTTCTGAGGATGATGACATAAGTTGTGGCGGCCATGACCACTATGATCAGCAGGAACCCTCCCAAAGCCATCATCCTTGATGTCCAATCTGTGAAAACTGCATTGGGACACAATTGGGCTGATGATACAAAGTCAAAGCTGACACATACAGTATTGGTGTAACAAAATATTATATATCTGTTTCCGTGTCATGTTGTGGCCATGATAATAATAATACGTTACGGCGAAATCCGAAATGTATGACCCTCAAAGGCAGGGGTGTCCAGAGTATAGCCTGAGGGCCGTTTGCAGCTAATTTTTTACTGGGCCGCTGCACATTGTAGAATTACAATTAAGCAAAAGAAAATATCGCATCCCTTGATTGTTCAGTACGTGGACCTCGGTGGAAAACGTTTGGACACCCTTTCTGAAAGGATTTCAACTTTGCTTCTTTTTTCCTCCTCTGGGCTCCCCTCTGATTGTCACTGATGTCATGGTGGTTAGTTCAAATGTTGCTTTGTTTGTGTGTTTATTTCGAGGCACACAAAATACACAGAACAGAACATAATGAAAATACACATACATGCAGTAATACATGCACAAGATATCACACCTACAAACACACATGTACAATATACATTATTATTAATGTGTTGTACATTGTACTGCTTGTGACATTACTCATTATTATACCTTTGTCATATATCAACATATCAAAAATGTATTGTACCTAATGCTTGGATTTACTATACAGTATATGTATATATGTATGTATATATGTGTATATAT